>JASCZI010090883.1:33271-59674 GCA_036250425.1 Stylosanthes scabra
GCCTAATTAATTAGTCAAGAGATTAATAATTAGTTAGGTTTAGAGAAATTAAATCACTAAGAGATTAGGATTTAATTAAATAAGATTCTTTGGGAATTGATCATACTTGTTAAAGAAGAAACTGAATTCAAGAATTAATAGCTTAGGGTAAAATATCTCCAAGTCCTTAACTCACTTCATCACTGTTTTCTTAAATCTTATTTTGATATTCTTTAAGACTCACGTTACTAAATTGCAATTATTCACTGATTTGTTTAATTGGATTCCAACTTCTCTATTTTAGTGATTTGGTCTAATCAAAAGGGTTAATTAACTATTATTGTTTAATCCGTCAATCCTTGTGGGAACGATACCCACTTATCGTGGTATTACTTGATACGATTTGGTATACTTGCCAAGTTTAGGATTGTAAAATCCGCAATCATGTTTTTGGCGCCGTTGCCGGGGATTGATTAGTGGTTAACAATATAGATCTAATAAACCTAGTTGAATTAGACTATTGTTTTATCTTGATTTAATTTGGGAGTTTCCTTCTCTGTTAAAGTTGGAAGTTCCCATTGTTTGTTGCTTGTTTTTGTTACTTGTTTATTCAGGGCAATCACAACAACTTAGATTACGATTCCGAACCTGAGAGAACACTTTTTAGGAGAAGAAGAGAAACAAGAAGGGCAAGACAAGCAGCATTAGAACAACAGTTCAACATGGCAGCCAATAACAATGACATTCCAATCCATGAAGGACAAAATCAAAGAGTCACACTTGGGCAATACAGTCAACCTAATGGCACAGAATTGTTATTGAGAGTAATTGCTTCTCCATTTCCCACTCCTAATGCACGTCCTTTGTTTCTAAACACCGCTGATGGCACATCTTCCTCTTCGCTAAGCTCATCATTATTCCTAGAACGCCTATTAAGTCTTGTTCGCACACCTTCATTCAAGTATCTTGACCAAAAAGTTAAGCACTCTTCAGCAAGATATTCCTCTGCAATAGAACCTTCAGGTCGACTTTTATTGCGAACATATGACTTTAATGTGCACATATACCTCTCTGCCGGATACATCCAACGAAATTGGCCCGGACCACCCAATCTAACCTCATTTGCCAAATGAATTGGAAGATGAACCATTATATCAAAAAAACTAGGAGGAAAGATCCTCTCAAGATGGCATAGTGTTTCCACAATCTCTGCCTCCAATCGATCTACCTCTTCAATTGTGATGAATTTTTTGCATATTCGACGAAAAAAGGAACTTAGGCAAATTAATGGAATGGCCACATAATCAGGCAAGATGCTTTTAATTGGTATTGGTAGCAAATAATGTAGCATAAAGTGGGCATCATGGGTCTTGTAGCCAGAGACTTTACTTTCTGCTAAATGCACACAACGTGATATGTTCGAAGCACTACCATCGGGTAACTTAGTGGCCTTCAAAACACCACAAAAATCTGACTTCTCTACAGCAGTCATAGAAAAGCATGCCTTTGCCAACTTTGTTTTCCTGCCACTATTCACCTCCCTTGGTTAAAGATTTTTCCAAATTCCTAACTCCTTCAATTCATATCGAGCATTCAAATGGTCCTTTGTCTTTCCCGGGATATCTAAAAGCGTCCCAATTACACTATCCAATATATTCTTTTCTATGTGCATCACATCCAAGTTGTGACGGAGCGCATTCTTATGCCAATAAGGCAAGTAAAAAAAATTGATCTTTTTTTCCAATTCCATGGGAAACTATTTGATGTACCCTGCTTCTTCCCGAACACATTCTTAATGTTCTGTAGTAGCTCAAAGATTTCACTTCCCTTTATAACAGGTGGAGGGGGTCTTAACTCCGTCTTTCCATTGAAAGATCTTGTACTAGTTCTCCATGGGTGATCCTCCCATAGAAAGACACAATGGTCCATGTAAACAGTCTTGCGACTATGTTTTAATTGTAGAGAAGAGGTATTTCGGTTACAACAAGGGCAAGCTAGCTTTCCTTTCGTACTCCACCCCGACAACATAGCATATGCAGGAAAATCACTGGTTGTCCACAAAAGAGCTGCTCGCATCTGAAATGTATCATTCTTCGATGCATCATAAGTTTCCTCCCATACCTCCCACAACAACTTCAAGTCCTCTATCAATGGTTGTAGATAGACATCAATATCTTTACCGGGTGATTGCGGGCCAGGTATAATCAACGAAAGCATGCAATATTCATGTTTCATGCACATCCACGAAGGCAAATTGTAAACCATTAGCATCACTGGCCATGTGCTCCAAGAGATGCTCATGGTGCGATATGGGTTGAACCCATCACTTGACAAGCCTAGTCTAATATTGCGTGATTCTTTTGCAAAGTCCTCATGATTTTCATCAAATTTTTTCCAAGCTAGCCCATCAGTCGGATGCTTTAACATCCCGTCATTAACACGCTCCTCGTCATGCCACCTCAAACTATCTGCTGTCTTTGAGCACATAAATAATCTCTGGAGTCTTGGAATTATAGGAAAGTATCTTAGAGTCTTCACAGCAATAGGACGACCTTTTTTGGAAGGTTGGATCTCACTATTATCACTAGAATCTTCAACATATCGAGAAGTTCCACACACATGGCATTGTTTTTCATCCTTCAGTTCATTCCTATAGAGGAGGCAATCGTTGGGGCAGGCATCGATTTTCTCATAGTCGAGACCCAAATCTCTTATCATAGTCTTCATTTTATTGAAAGATTCAGGTATGTTAATCTCAGGCATCGCCTCCTTCAATAGCTCAAGAAGAGAAGTGAACCAGGCATTACTCCAGCCATGCAAACACTTTAACAAGTACAGCGGATGATAAAAGATAAAGAGGAAAAAATTTTGCAGCGTGGGTATAACTCTTGACTTGCCCTATCTATCAGGCCATAGAATTTTTTTGCCTCCTCATTTTGGCCTGCCGTAACACGCTCTCTAAATGCATCATTAAGCAATCCTTCCATGTTATCGCATACACTATCTTCGTCATCAGCCTCGTCATCAACAACCATTGGAATTGTCCATTCACCATGATTAATCCATGTTCTATATCCTTTAACAAATCCGTCGGCCACTAAATGGTCGAATACAACATCTCTTCCATGCCAATTAATGTTGGAACACCTCTTACAGGGACATTGGATTAGCCCTAAGTCCAGTTCTCCCTCAGAGTACGCAAAGTCCAAAAAACTAATAACCCCATCGATATACTCTTCGCTATACCTCGATAAATCCATCCAATCCTTCGGCTTATCACAAAACCTAATCGATATTTTAATCGAGTTTTCTATCAAAGGTAATGAGTGAAGATCACACGAATATAGGGGGAGGGTGTTGCCAAGTAATGAAAAAACATTAATAGCATTCTAGTTAGGACTAATTCTCTAAATATTCTACTAAGAATTCATTTACGTAAAACAAATAAAGACAAAAGCATTTCATAGTGCACAACTATTTAAAGTAATACTGCAACTTCCTAAATAGCAAATTGACCAACGTGAAGCAACATACACATCAATTAATAGCATAATTATAGACTGTGCACATAATGGAAGACGCTTATGGTACCTTGTCATGGCACGATCAGCTTGTGTACTTGAAAAAATCTGCTTCGGAACTATAACCAAAGTGATTGCAATCACAGTATGCCCACTTCTCAAGAGCTTAAATTCTGTACAAATGAAAAGTATGGAAGTAAGGAAAAAAGAAGGCCACAAGGAAAATAAAGGGGAAGGAAATAGCATATAAGAATTGCGTGCAAGATTCAAAGTTCAATAAAAGTATTTTTTTCCAAAGGTGCATAGTTGAGTTGAGCCAAGTGCCTATGTTTCTTATTTAAATTTAGCATTTCATTTTTATTCTGAAATAGTTTTTCCCCCTTTTTAATATCAAATATAAATATCCAAGCAAATTCTCATAGGACTACATCAATGATGAACAGAGTTGAAACTAATGCAATAAGTTTCTTCACCCATTGCTGATGGTATTAGATTTACATAAGTTTTCTGAATGTAGTCTCCAATGTAGCTGTTAGATATCATATTAGATATAAATAATATAATATCCAAAATGTAGTTGTTAGATATCATATTAAGTTTTCTGACTGAACTCTGATTTACGTCATGTAATTTAACTACTCTTAATAAATTATTATATGTTTAGAGCAAGAAATGAAATTAAAATAACACTAATTCAACCACAATATTTAACTTCAAGTTGATCTCTGATATTGTTTTGCAGCTAGCTTCTTCTGAGATAGCAGCCTTGAAGTCCTCAAACACTGATGTGGACACCACAGTGATCTATTTTATCAATACATGAAATAGAGAAAGAGGTTGTTCATCAAACAAAAAGTACATATAAAGCAATAAGAAATATATATTTGATGTCTAGAAACTACCTTGCAAGACTTAATTATATCTTTTACAAGTGTCTTGTCTTCATGGTATTATCAACACAGAAAATGGATAAATAATTTTTTTTAAAAAAAGAAAAAAAAATCAGCAACCAAATTTAGTACTTTAGGTTGATATGAACATTTCAAACATTTTACCAAATACAGTAAGAGAATTATTTTCTTAAGTTTTAACCTCTTGTCACAATATAATTGTGTAAGGAAAGGGAAAGTCACAAGGTGTTAAACACATGTAGACACTTGGCTTCTGAAGTGGCCGTTTCTAAATTATTGCATTTCTATTATTTAGTTTATGATTGGTTTTCTTGGTCTAGAGAAAAAGAAAAGTTTCTAATAATTCATTTTTATCTCAATAATTACATGTATATACCAGATTGCATGCAAGAGTAGAAAAGTCTAATCATGTATGAACCTTAAATCTTGTGTTGGTTAAGGAAATAAGAAATAGAGAAAGAAGAGAATGGATGAAAGAATAAAGTTTATTAAGCTAAGATGAAAGAATAGAACAGAAACCGGTAACAAGAAAACAACATAAATAAACTAACAATGCAATATACATATATAACATAGGATGAGCTATGCTTTTGAGTTTTCATTTTGTGTTGAGAAAAAGAAAACCATTTCTTGGTTTTCTTGGTTG
This sequence comes from Stylosanthes scabra, assembly GCA_036250425.1. Taxonomy (NCBI): domain Eukaryota; kingdom Viridiplantae; phylum Streptophyta; class Magnoliopsida; order Fabales; family Fabaceae; genus Stylosanthes; species Stylosanthes scabra. Next base: position 38,329 of record JASCZI010090883.1, read on the forward strand.
ATATGAGCACTTCAAATATTTTAACAAATATTGAAAAGGAAATTAATAAACCCAACAAGAAACAATTAACTTAGTCAATAGCAAACAGCAATGAACAAATAGGAAAGACTGCACTGAACACAACAGTGATCAAAGAGGAGTAAGAGAATAAAACACTACACCTGGCAGATTGTACACAAGGGGAAAGCTTCAAGGAGAGGAAGAAGTGAACGACAAAGACACAACTCCAGGCAGATTACTCTAATCAGATCAAGAAGCCTCTCCTTGGCCTTGATTTTGGCATTCCTGAAACAAGAAGGAACACAAGATTCAACAAATTTTAATTATCAAAGGACAAGAAACCATCCCATTAAATAATAAAAAAACATAACATTTATCTTGTAGAATCTTTTCAGCAAATTGCAAACTCTAAGAGTCTTAAGACTGCTACCTATACCACTATCCACCACAAGAAAATAACTGCAAGACTAGCAATAATATCAACAACACAATCCAAGCTAAACATATCCATAAGTATATCAGAAATACTCCAATTGTTAATATGTCATCTCAATGCCTCTGACTCATGTGTTGCCTTCCTCTAGTCAAAGCACCCAATGGTTTCTAGTGTTGATAGCATGTTCTTTCAATTGTTTTATGCTTGAACCTGTCTCCTGGTATGAAGACCACAATTTCCTCCTTTATTCCTACTTCTTCTAGAATAAATTACATAGTCCAATCTAAGCACCCTGCCATGCCTTTTCCATCTGATTTTTCATTGATTACATCACCTATAAGACACTTTAACTCCCCTCTAGGGTCCTCTTGAGAACCTCTTGCATCATATCTGTTATCTCCGGGCCCGAAAACGACAAATTTCTAGTAGTGGGGACAAACACCACACATACCCACCACCACCACTCATTATCTACTCGTTCTAGTTATCTGAAAAGACTCCGACCTTGAGCAATGGAATACTACTAACAAGTGTACATAAAAGTAAGCCTCAAGAACTATGGTTTAAAACCAAACTCCAAACAAAAACAGCAATAATAACCAAAATCACACCAATCACAGCAACAATAATAACCAAAATAACATAAATGAACAAAAAAAAAACAAGAACCAAAATCACACCAATCACAGCAACAATAATAACCAAAATCACAGCACAAAGACAACTTCAATAACTGAAACAAAACCACAGAAACCTTTGCTCAATCTCAAATTCAGTAAACCGGTATGAACAATTTGAATAAATAAAACAACTTTGCTATTCAAAAACCCCTAATTTAATCCATTCATGCAGTAAAACCCCAATTCCTATCACTAAAACCCCCAATAGTGTAATCCATTCAAGCAGGAAAAACCAAAATCTCAAATGCAAAGGAAGAAAAAAAGAAAAGAAAAAGGAGACGCACCTGTAGAGGAAGGAAAATGCAAGTTGGGGGCATCGAAAAATGCAGCAGCTGCATCACCCATGGAGTCAGAAATTGTAAAATTAGAAACCCTAACAAAATTAGAAACGATTGAAAAGTAAAGCAAGTCAGAGACTGAGATCGAGAGCGAACAAACCTTAGTTGAATATGAGAGTGAGTGCGTGAATGAGAACGAACAGAGTTAGGGCAAGTGAACACCGATGAAGTTAACAGAACGCTGGTGATAGTGAGTCATGGTGGGGGGTAAGCAGTGATGGTGATGAGTGGTGGTCTGTGGTGGTGACGTTGAGTGGTGCTGTCTGTCACTGGTAGTGAGGGTGAGAACGGGGAGTGTGGCGAGGGTGAGTAGTAGTGACGGTGTCGACGGTGAGTAATGGTGGGGACGGACGGCGAGTAGTGGCGAGGGTGGCGACGGTGAGTAGTGATGACTGGTGAGGGAGCCGATGGTGAGCGGTGAGCCGACGGTGAGCTTCTCAGATGAGCGGTGAGCCTTAGGGTTTCTTTTTCCTTTTCTAAGAGTAATGGTTTTTTGGTGTTAATAAGTATATTGTTTTATTATTAAGGCAGGTTAGAAATTAGTAAGACGTGGGTATATAAAAAAATATCATTATTTATATTTTATTTCCCGCTAACACATTGGGAAGCGCTTATGAAGCGCACCCAATACTAAGCAAAAAAGCTGCCCTCTAAAAGCGCTCCCTTTGATAAAAATAAAAAAAAAACGATTCCATAGCCATTAAGTTTCGGAAGCGATTTTTAAGTGATCTCCTTACTATTTTAGGTGTCTCTTTTTAAGCGATGCCGTAATAGTGATGCCTATTATACTGAAAACTGGGGACCCTAAAAAAAGCGATGCCTATTCCTAGAATAGGAAGCCCTTTTCAAGCGGTGCCTAAAAAGAGTGTGGCCAAAGGGGTAAATTTCTTGTAGTGTATTTATTAAGAACTCATTCAAGATCAAGTTTCAAGAGGTGAAAATCTATATCTTTCTCTTCCTAATAAGCCACGGCCGAACACATGCTTCTTGCATGTTGTTGATCTTAGTTTTTGTATATATTTTAATAGGAGATCTAAGGTGCTCAAGCTAAAGCTTAAAGATCCAAAGAAACTAGAGCTTTATTCCGCAAGTTCAAGTTTATCTCAAAGGGTATCTTCAAGAGGAAAGGGGGTTAGGCTTGTCTAGAGAGTCTTGTATTTTTTATAATCTCTATATGTGCTTGTTGTGCGGTTTGTGTGAAGCTTGAATGGATATGCTTGCATGTTAGATATGATGCTTATATTTGCAAGTGTGATTATTAAATATGTTATGCTTGTTGTGATACGACGTGCCCACTCCGGTCGGTTAAAAATGGTAAAAAAAAGAGTTTTCTTTATCATGAGTATAGTTCCAACCGACGCAAGAACGAGAGTGTCGAGATTTAAAATGTGTCACAAAGCTTCCAACAAAAAATTACCGAGAGTATTTCACTCGGATCGTCCTCCCTAGGAATTGAAAATCATGACTTACAATTGGTTGTGAAAATATTGGGGTTGCAATGCTGAAAGTTCGTGAATCACAATTAAAACAAGAGATAACTTGGATTGCAATTAATAAAGGGTGCTTTGTCTTGAGTTGAAATATAATGTGTCCCTATGATCACCACTAATCCCAATTATGAATGGTTGTCACATAAGGAATTAAACTACTCTATCTAATGGTCAAGTGGGGGGAATTAACCCCGTTCCAAAGTTCCTAGGCTACTTACTAATGCGAAGGACCAAGGTCCTTGGAACACGAATAATCCATCACGTTTATCTCGTTAAGGTCCACTCATCACTAGCAAAAACCTAGCGTTAACGGAACAGTTTTAACCCTATCCTTAACCCATTATTTTCCTTAGGGATTAGTGCCTAAGATCATCCACACTTTAACCCATGACCAAGACACAAGAACACTACTCCATATTCATAAGAAACAAAACATCAAACACTTGGTGTGCATAATAAAGAGGCATGGTAAATAACAAGAGAAATAAAAGATCTAAAATAACCAATAGTCTAAATGAACAGTATAATTATATAAACATCAAATAAGCAAAATTAAACCATAGATCATCGATAGAACATGCATCAAAATAAATTCCAGCAATATAAAAATAAGAACACAAGAACAAGAGAGATATAATTGAAATAGAGATAAGCAAATGAAGGAAACAAGTAAAGATTGCATTAATTGAACAGGAGTATGATTAAACAAGCATTCAAACACTGAATTAAAGTAAAATTATGTCTAGTGAGGGCTGAAAATGAAAGGAGAAATGAAGAACAATGAAGAACAAGAGAGAGAAAATGAGAGAGATGGAAAACTCTCCCAAAAACTCACAAAAACTATCTAAAACTATGGATGATCTTAATGGTGAGAGTATGCCTTATGTTTTAGCTATTCTCCCTTCATATAACTCGAATTGGGCCTTCCATGGGGCTTGGGCTTCGGCCGAAAACATGAAATTACACATCTAGCCTTCATTTAAGTTTGCTGTCTGACGCACCCGTGCGGTGGCACGGTCTAGCGGTGCGGTCGCACGGTTAACGAAAAAGTCAGCCTTTGCTTCGCCTCTAAGTATACATGCGGGCGCTTGTGGTGAACCGTGCGATCGTTCGGTTTCGGCAGAGACACTTCTGTGATGCACCCAGGGACTCGTGCAGTCGCACGACGTAGCCGTGCGGTCACACGGTGCCGTGTCTTCTCCCCTTTGGCTTCACTAACAAACTCATTAAGGCATCAAATGGGATGAGATTTTATAAATTCCTATCATTTAAGGCTAAGTTAACATGTATTTAGCTATAAGAGCATATATGAGCAAAGGTTCACAAACATGGTTATTCACAAGCAATTGTGTGGTTTTTGTTGATAAACCCCTTAATTATAGCACATATTTAATCATCAAATATGGTTTTATCAAACCTCCCTACTCTTAAACATTAGCATGTCCTCATGCTCAAGTGAATAAAACCAAGAGGTAAGTGGAATTTCTCAAGAAGTTTAAAAACACAGTTTAGTATCAAATAAGACGAAACTACACAAGGATCAAGCTTATGAATGAAATCACAATAAGAGGGATTAGATAATCATGTGCAAGAGTGCTGGCAAGAGTATTGCAGCAAATACTAACCCCAAAAGCAATTAAGTTCACAAAGATCAAACTTGTCTTACATCACAAGAAATGTTCTAAAACATAGAAGTGAGCTTAAGAACCCTTACTAGATGTGTATACACTCAAATCACTCAAGTGACTAGGGTCAAAAACTCTCGATTCCTTTCTAATCTTGCTTTTCACAAATTATTTTTCATCTAACAATCAACATCAAATGTGTGTATGTGTACAACATCAAGATGGCTTTTCAATATTGTAATGGGGCCATGGTGAAGGTAGGATTTTATATTTGGTTAGGTGAGCTTGAAACTTGAATTCTTTGATTAACAAAGGATGCACCTAACTCTTTATTTTATTCACTCTTACCCAATGTTTTCCCAACCTTATGACTCACAACTAATCAGTTTTTTTTTTTTTTTAAGATACATGTAATGCATTTTTTCTAAGATGAATGATTATGACATATGCATTTGCTTATTTGGTAGCCTTGTTTTTGCTACTTTAAAGTGACAAAAAAAATTTCTTTCTTTTCTTTCTATTTATTTTATTTTATTTTCTCTTTTTCTCTTTTTCTTTGCCATGAATATTTTTCTTGTCACTTTTTCTTTTCTTGATAACTTATGCAAATGCATATGCCTATTATATTTTGATGCATTCATGTACTTCCAAATGCCTTAAGATTTTTCAATTAAAAACCCATTTTCACCCACTCACAATATGTTGTTTTCTTTGATTCCCTTTCTTTTCTTCTCTCAAAAATGACTAACCACTAAATCCTAAACTAATCAAAGATCAAGTAAAGAACAATCATGGTTTTTCACTTTCAAGGCTTGTAATGAGCTAATAATAGAGTAAAGGGCATCAAGGCTCAAAGTTGGTTTTAAGGGTGACTTTCAAGGGTTTAGACCATTTGGTAAGTGAGCTTTCTGAAACAAAGGCCTCAATCATATGAATACGCACAATACATACAATGGTGGACATAAAGAATGAAATAATTTATGAATTACAATCATAGAAGAGGAAGTAACACACAAGAAGAAAATAGTGGTTTTGAAAATGTGAAACCACCTTGTTTTAGGTTCAAAATCTCTCTAGGTTTTGTGTTCTTTCACTCTATTCTATGATTAGAAATTTTCAAAACAAGTATAAGAATCAAGTTGCAAATAATTTTAAAAATTTTTTTGATGAGGGTTCCCCAAATTGGAACATGATTAAAACCAGCTAATTTTGCAATTTTCATCCACAAGAAAAAATCAATTGGATGTTATAATCAAAATGGAAAAATTCAGTGTTCTTTTTCAAAAACATCCAATCTCAGAAAAATTTTAATTGCCAATTACCTAACAAACCATCTAACAACTAACAAGTAATTAACTACGAAAGTAAAGAAATTGTTTAACTAGAATTAAAATTGACCAAATTGTTCAAAAGATCGCAGAGCTCTCCCCACACTTAAGATTTGCACGGTCCTCTATGCATCAATGGTAGTCGGGGTACTCTTAAGAGTCTGTGTCACTCTCATCTAGGACCTCTGTACTACCTCCATCACTATCACCCTCTACAGATGAAACCAGTACTAAACCTGTAAACTCATTGTCCAGAAATGTCTCACAGATCATTGCATGTGTGTTGCGCTGCAGGCGCTCTTGTCTACGCAGGTATCTCATAATGTGCTTCAGAGAAGGCTCTGGTGACCGCCTGATAGAAGTAGATGGAACAATAGTAGCTGATGGTTGTGCCTGGTGGAATCGGAGGTGCCTGGGGTGGGGTAATGATCCTGCTATGGCGAACCCTAGCCTGTTCGCCTTTCCTGTCCCCGTATGGGCAGTACATGTCTACCTCCCGTATCTTGACGATCTCATCTCTCGCATTTTGTGGCACGTGATACTGATTAGCTAGCCTTGCAATAAACATCAGATATGGAAGGAGATTGCGGGAGTTAACCGTTGGACGCTTGAGCATGACATCCCGCATGATCCTGGGGAGGTTCACAATACCTTCGGTCATCAACACATAAATAAGGAGAGCATGCTCCATGAGGAAGGTGGTGGCATGTGTCCTCGGATCAATGTTGGCCATGATCAACTGGTGCTAAGCAGTGGTCTTGGCATTTAGAATGGCATAATCCGGCCTCTTCGGAATGGTTGTGTCAGCAGGATTATTGGCCGAAGTTACCCCTTCTTTCCCGATAACTTGTAGGACACCTACCATATTAAGATTACCCACCTTTTGGTCTCTCACGGTCTCTTTGAAGACATCATCTTAGTCCAATGGTGGAAGCTAATAGGGGATGCCCAAATGGCGGCGGATGGCCTCTTCAGAAAAGGGAATCCTCTGCCCCCTTAGAAACACGTGTCTGATTGGGAGCAGAAAAGTTGGAGAAGAATTCCCTCACTATATTCATGTTGATCGGGATGAAGGAATTATACATGAATCCCCAACCAAGCCCTTCAATCCGGTAATGCATGAAATCTGGTTCTCCTTCCGAAAAGCTGATGATACGCTCATGGGTATTGCCCTGATTTTCCAATGTCTTAGCCCTCTTCGCATTGGCCAAAGATTTATACCTCTCATCTGGATATTCATTCTCTCTCCCCCGATTGGAGTTCCTGGTTGTGCAGGTTCTTGAAGGAGTGGATGCGAAAGCGACTTCTTTTCCTTTGCCAACCATCTAAAAATCAGAAAACAACCAAGCAAGTATGAGATCAAGGTACAATTCACCAATTGAATGCTATGTCACTTAAGGAATCAAGCATAAATTACATACACTTAGCAATGAATCACCAATTGGCAATTAACATGATTTAATGCTGTATATTGTGAATTCTTATGGGAATTAACATAATCAATCCTCAATTCGCTTAACAGTTCACAATGATTCATTAATTTCAACACATTTTACAAATCATGTTTTTGTTTTAATTTGGTTCAAGTTATTCAATAATTCTAAGCACTAGATTATTACCAAATTAAGCAAGAATGAATGATGCACATTGGATGAAATCTTTGATAAAAGGTGCATGGTGATCAATCATGTAACAATCAAAAAAAATTATTAAGAATAACAAGCATCATACATTGTTCATGCAGGCCGATATCTCAATTAGAAATCACAAAAATAATCATGAGTAATTATGGTGCTAGCATGGATCATATGCTCAATGATGATTCTAATTGGATTTTGACCTATAAAATTAGTTTAAAATTAAGCTTGTAGCATGGCTAAGCTTTTGGTTGAAGATTGGGTCAAAATAAAATCAAAATCTTCATTGAGTGCTTTTATCAAACACTTGGCGCGCAAGTTTAAAAAGAAGGTTTTAATTGAATTACCAAGTGTTCGATCCTCAATCTCATCAATTCAATCATCATTAACAACCACTAAACATATGCAAGCATTAATGCAATTCATATTGGTCATCTAATCCTAGTTTCCTAACAACCCTAGTGCAAACTAGCTAATTACATCTATGAATATATAGTAGAACTACCTAAATTAGATTAACACTATGAGAAGGGATGAGAGAAACATACTTGACAATGTGAAGTAAGCAATCACACACACAAGATTGAGTTTGGTGAGGTTGTGTGTGGAAGAGTGAGGGTTTTGGATTATTTTGAGAGTTGAGAGAATTAAGAGAATGAGATAGTGTTGTGAGGAAGAGTGTTTCAAAACACTTCAAAGTTATAGACGTGCTCGTGCAGTCGCATGCCCCAAATAGAGGCCCATTAAACCCAACTTTGGGCCTCGTGCAGTCGCACAACGTCAGGCGTGTGGCTGCACGCACTTGATAGAGGCAAACCTGAGAGTAGATCGTGTAACCATGCGATCGCACGAGGGGTTCGTGCGACGGCATGACTCGTGCGATGGCACATGAAAATCCGTGCGACAGCACGGTGTTGACAGAGAGTAACCAGAATTGGATTTCCAATCTGTGCAAACACACGGTGGGGTCGTGCAGTCGCACGCCTTGGACAGAGGCCCCCAAATTTGAATTTTTGGTTTCTTGCGGCCGCATGGGGTGCCCTGTACTAAAAAGTCCATCAAAACATCAAACTTTTGTTGTTTTTCTTCCTTTCTGAATTTTTTTCTAAGGGTGTAAACTATGTACAATCCTAATACTAATGTGTTCATGCTTCTAACACATCAACAAGCAATCAAGCAAGAAAATTCCAATCATCCAACTAACAAATATATACAAAATCACAATAAAAAAGATGAGATTGGAAGATGTTACCATGGTGGGTTGTCTCCCACCTAGCACTTTTATTTAGTGTCCTTAAAGTTGGAGATTGTTGCATTGTAGCTCTCTTACTTCCACTTGGAATTATCCCTCACCAAGTGGCCATCAATCTTTTTATTGTTGTGAAGTGCTTCCTTGAAGACCTTTAACTTGTCAATCAAGTTACCCACACTAGAGCACTTCAACTCAATCTTCCTCTTTTATTCATCCTCTTCATGCTTCTTTTTCTCCATAACCGGCTTCACCGGTTCCTTCTTCTTCTTTTTCTTCACTTGAGGGGGAGCATTCCTCAACCCCTTGTCTTCTTGAATCTGGCCTTCTTGTTTCGCCGTTTTCTTCTCTTTGACCTTCCCCAAGAGACTATTTTTCTAAACTTCCTAATTGCATACTTGTATTTGATGAGCACCTTTCTTTCGAGGTGCGAGTGGACGAGTTGGATGAATAATCTCAATGACATTCCCCGCTGAAAAGGTGAAGGTCTCATCATAATAATTGAGCCTAAATTCCACTGTCTTCAACAATGGTCTTCCAAGCAACACTTGAGATTTTCCACCTTTGTCCTTTTGAGTAGTTCTTATAATATGAAAATCTGCCGGAATTATCAACCCTCCTATCTTCACCAAGACATTTTTCAGCAATACCGGCCACAACCACTATGATTGTGTCTACCATTGTGAACACCTCATTTGATTCTTAATGGTCCAAGATCTAAAGTCTCATATAACTCAAAAGGCATCACACTTGCACAAGTTCCTGGGTTACACATACATTCCAGAATCTCCACACCGCAAATCTTGCAATTTACCAAACATGGATCGGGGTCATCACACTTCGCAGGTATCTCTTCATTCACTGCTTTGTTACCCCCATACAAAGTAGCTATGAAGAATGTTTTATCTTCATCCTCTTCATTTGCTTCTTCTTCCTTTTCATCCTCTTCCTTACAATCTTCCTCCTCATCCGAATCATTAGAATTAGCCAACTCCGCAAGTAACTCATACAACCAATCATCTCCCTCTTCTTTTTCTTCTTCTTCTTTATCCCCTTCTTATCCCCTTCTTACCCATTAATTCCTACATTACGGACCATGTTTATTACGTATTTGGGATTCGGAAGAGGTTGAGATTGAAGTGGACTTGAATTGGATGGTTATGATGAAGGTTGAGGATTAATCCCAGCTTGGTTGATGAATTTGGTAAGCAAATCAGTGAGGTTGGTTAATAGGGCTTCGGTCCATTTCTGTGCTTCCCTTAACTCCCTATTTTCTTGTTAAAAGGAACGAAGACCTTCTTCATAATTTGGTGGAAGAGTATTTGCTTGAGGATATGTCTGACGGATATGTGGAGGTTGGTATCTTGGATTTTGTGGGTTCTGTGGCTGGCTGAAAGTGTATTGTTGGCGGTATTAGGTTAAATGTTGCTGCTGAGAAGAGTTCCATCGGTTTTGTTGGTTGTTGCGCCACCCTTGGGGCTGTGCGTAATACTGTTTGTTTTGGGGTGGTGGTGACTGAACTTCATAGAAATTATGGGAGGATGCAACAACATTGTCTTCTTGTAATTACAGGCATTCATCGGTATGATGAGAGTTACATGAACAAATTCCGCAGTGTTTAGCCGGCAATTGTTGAGAGGTATTGGCTTGTTGTTTCAAGAGTTTTTGAGTTGCTTGTTGTCCTTCCTTAATCTCCTTCAAGATGGTAGCTATGTCAACCAAAGACTTTCCAAGAATGGTTGATTCTAAAGGTGCAACTTCAAAAACTCCCTTGGTAGAAGTTGCAGCCCTTGGTTTGAAATGTTGGTTATTGTTGGCCACGGGCTCAATTAACTCCCAAGATTCCTCTGGGGTCTTATTCATTAGAGCACACCTAGCTGATGCGTCAATCATAGCCTTGTCACTTTGAGTTAATCCCTCAAAGAAGTAGTTAATCAAGAGCAGATCCGAGATTGAATGGTGGGGACATGAAGTCAGCAGTTTCTAAAAACGCTCATAATACTCATACAAGGTCTTCCGATGTAACTGAGTGATTCCCGAAATCTCTTTTCGAATTGCATTAGTCCTTGACGGTGGAAAATATTTTTCAAGAATCTCCTCTTGAAGGCAGTCCAATCAGAAGTTACATCTCCAAGCAGAGCATGGTACCAATCTTTAGCTTTTCCCTCCAAAGAAAACGGCAGGGCAAAGGCTTTGACCACATCCTCATCACCACTAGTCCTTCTGGTGGAGGCACAGATGACATCAAAATCTTTCAAAAATGTTTGATTGGGTCTTCACCCGGTAATCCATGAAACCGTGGAAGCAAGTTAATCAGCCCGGACTTAAGTTCAAAATTGGCATTTAATTCCGGGTATCTCACTGGCTGATTTTCCAAGGCTAAACTCGCAACACCCATTTGCTTAAGCGGGATCCTTGGGAGGTTGCCCATAGTATCAGTACCTATAACAGAAGAAGGCAGTTATCAAAGGCAGAAGAGTAAACAGAATTGTTCTGTGAAGCAATTTCTTCAGTTTGAAAATACTGGGTTCTTTAAATCGAATCCGACGCCTGACTTGTCTAATGTATCTCAAGGTTCTTTTTGTTTTCGGATAAAAAACTAACAAGTTAGGGTTTGAATTTGACCTCAGCATTCAAAGAGTCATTCATGTATGCAATAATAAGCAAACTACACTAACAATCCTAAAAACAAAATATCTACAAGACTATCATATTCACAATATTAACATATCTACAAACAACCAAAAACGAGCGGACATTTTTCAAGTCCCCGGCAATGGCGCCAAAAATCTGACACGCCTGCTCCGGTCGATTAGAAATGATCCCAAAAAAATGAGTTTTCTTTATCGCGAGAATAATTCTAACCAACGCAAGAACGGGATTGTCGAGATTTAAAAAGGGTCACAAAGCTTGCAACCAAAACTAACCGAGAGTATTTCACTCGGGTCGTTTTCCCTAGGAATTGAAAATTGTGACTTGCAATTGGTTATGAAAATATTGGGGTTGCAATGGTGAAAGTTGGTGAATCACAATTAGAACAAGAAATAACTTGGATTGCAATTAATAAAGGGTGCTTGGTCTTGAGTTGAAGTATAATGTGTCCCTATGATCACCACTAATCCCAATTACAAATGGTTGCCACGTAAGGAATCAAACCCACTATGTCTAATGGTTGAGTGGGGGAAATTAACCATGTTTCGAAGTTCCTAGGCTACTTACTAATGTGAAGGACCAAGGTCCACTCATCACTAGCAAAAGCCTAGCGTAAACGGAACAGTTTTAACCCTATCCTTAACCCATTCTTTTCGTTAGGGATTAGTGGCTAAGATCATCCACACTTCAACCCATAACCAAGAAAGAAGAACACTACTCCATATTCATAAGAAACCAAATATCAAACACTTGGTGTGCATAATAAAGAGACATGGTAAATAATAAGAAAAATTAAAGATCTAAAATAACCAATAGTCTAACTCAACAATATATACATCAAATAAGCAAAATCAAACCATAGATCATCAATAGAACATGCATCAAAATAAATTCCAGCAATATAAAAATAAGAACACAAGAAAAAGAGAGATATAATTGAAATAGAGATGAGCAAATGAAAGAAACAAGTAAAGATTGCATTAATTGAACAAGAGTATGATTAAACAAACATTCAAACACTGAATTAAAGTAAAACTATGGCTAGTGAGGGCTGGAAATGAAAGGAGAAATGAAGAACGACAATGAAGAACAAAAGAGAGAAAATGAGAGAAATGAAACACTCTCCCAAAAACTCGCAAAAACAATCTAAAACTATGAATGATCCTAATGGTGAGAGTATGCCTTGTCTTTCAGCTGTTTTCCCTCCATATAACTCAAATTGGGCCTTCCAAGGGGCCGACCTTGGGCTGGAAACATGAAATTTCACTTCTAACCTTCATTTAAGTTTTCTGTCTAACGCACCCGTGCGGTCGCACGGTCAACGAAAAAGTCAGCCTTTGCTTTGCCTCCAAATATACGTGCGGGCGCTCGTGGTGAACCGTGCGGTCACATGGTTTCGGCAGAGACACTTCCGTGATGCACCCAGGGACTCGTGCGGTCGCACTATGTAGCCGTGCGGTCGCACGGTGCCCTGTTTTATCCCCCTTGGCTTCTCTTCATGAATTCTTTGCTCCCAATGCCTTCCTTAGCCTTTCCTATGCCATTCTCAATCCCTAAAGGCCTGAAATACACTAACAAACTCATCAAGGCATCAAATGGGATGAGATTTTATAAATTCCTATCATTTAAGACCAGGTTAACATGTATTTATCTATAAGAGCATATATGAGCAAAGGTTCACAAACATGGTTATTCACAAGCAATTGTGTGATTTTTGGTTGATAAACTCCTTAATTATAGCACATATTTAATCATCAAATATGGATTTATCATGATACAATGTTGAAAGTTGGAACATACAAAAGAAACATGAAATAATGGATGTTGAGTGATGACCGAAAAGGGTATAGCACTTGGGCAAAGAATATATAAAAGATTAATAAGAAATAAAACACTAAGAAAACATAAGATATGAAGGTTTAAGAAAATGGTTTTCAAAATGTTTTGAAAGTGTTCAAGCTTCTTCGAAATACAAATTGGTTTTACTAAATAAAAATACTAAAAAGTTTTAGAAGAGGTTATAATGATTTTAAGTGGTTTATAAATATGTTTTTATGTAAGTTATTTGAAAAGAACTAAGTTTGAAGATGATGGAACCCTTTTACTTGCTTTGGCCGAATGGATGGCCATTAAAATGGACAAGTTCTAATTAAAAAAGTGTTGCTTGATTTACTAAAAGTAAATATTAAGAGATTCAAATGTTTTTTTTTTGGAAAACTTGAAGAAGCCCTTGGTCCAATTGATGCTATTAAAGATGTTAAGTTTCTTTCATTAAGAGTATTTAAGTAAGTGGAAAATGTTTTAAGTGTTTAAGTAAATGTTTAGTAATAAAGATGCAAAGAAGTTTTTGGTAAATGATATTCTATTTTAAGAAAGTAAGCCAAGACTTTTTTTGAGAAGTGGTAAAATGTGCCTCCAAGTTTAAGCAAAAAAGTTTTATTGTAACAAAGAAATAAAAAGATTAAGTTTTGTAAGAATAAAAGAGGAGTATACTAAAGAGAAGTATAAAGGAAAAACTTAATCTTAAATGACATACAAAACATAAAACACTTAGTAAAATCTTAAGTGATACAAGTGAGAACCAGATTTCAATACTTAAAAGACTATACAAAGAAAGCAAAGTAAGATAAAGAATGCTTAAAAGATAAGTTCACTAAAAGACTTAAAAAACTATACAAAGATACTAAACTTCAAGTGATAAGATAATCTAAAGTAAACATAAAAGCTTTAGAGACATAATAAAAAGTTATGAGGCTAAAAGACATGAAGGTAAAAACTAAAAGACTTAGTGAAAGATTAGGTTACAAAGGACAACTACAACATAACTTAGAATAAAGTTAAGAATTTCCCCATTAGGATATTAGAAACGAAACTTAAAATATAACAACCTAGGAACGTAGAAACTATCCACCAAAACATCAAAGAACAACTTGAAACAAAACATTAGGAACGTAGAATATATCAAAAAGACTATACTAAGACAAAACTTCATAATGCAAGGATAAGAGTGCATAATAATAATAATAATAATAAAACCCTAAGTTGCGAAGAAACCCTAGAGTAGTGGTTGTAACAGATTCGGTTTGGTTGCATCGAGTATGGGACCAGTTCAACCAAATCGGGTTCGTCCCTTGGATGAGAATTGGTTTGATTAGACCGAATGCGGTGGCTGAACTAGATGGTTTAGTTGAACCGAGTTCGGGTTATTTCAATCGAGAATCACTAGAGGTCTGGTTAAGCCGGCCATGGTTGTTTACTAGGTCAACGATCAAGAGGACTGGAATAGTCAAGAGGACCAAGATGAATGAATGAAAGAGAATATGAGAATGATGTGAATGAAATGTTTATGTGAACATGAGGGGTCACTCCCCTTTGTAGAAGGAACACCGTTTCTACTGTAGGCGATGGAGATCTCATAAAAACTTAAACCGGATTCAAGGGGCAGTTCCGCCCGCTTGTCTCTGTGTTGGTGGCAAGATGCCATATTTTACGCGAATCGCCCGTGATCGGTATGAAGCCATATTTGGGCTTGTTCCAAGTAACATCGGGTTATGGGTAGTTCACCATCACGTGAGCTCATGGCTTCCATAGGGATAGACATGCATCATACCTTGTTTACGCATTTGCTTGTTTGTGATTGTGTTTGCTTGTTTATGTGTGCTTGATTGCTTTATAGTAATTGTTGAATGATAGTATAATATACAATAGTCATTAATGTCTTATCTGTATAATACTACTGTTACTTGCGAATCTAATCTGTTATCTCTACGTGACATAAGCCCCTAGGATAGAGTAGTTGCCCGCCTAGGATGACTGGTAACAATAGGTTCTCACCCCCGTCTTCTTTCACCCTTTCGCGTATATGGGAAGTGGAGTCGTCTACTATGAGTATGAATCTGACAAGGAGTACGATGACATTGACATCGAGGCAACCGCGGAGTTGGGAACAATCAAGATCCGTAGATATCACCCAACGACTAGAAGTTCACTCACTCAATTCATAGCGGAAGATTTGATCTCGATCATCCTTATGAGTTTCCCATTGCTATGCTTGGCTGAGGAGGTACTTTCGGAGAGTTTAGACCTATTCCTTCAGCTGCTACCGCTCCACCTCAGATGACTCGCACGGAACCTACGTTGATGTTAGGACCATTGGTATAGACTTACCCGCCATGTCAGCGCCGCATCTTTCGTGTTCCGACAAGGTCACCCCCCACACCTAGATACTCTCCTCTGTGAAGGGGACATACATAAAGGGATGATGTAGAGATGAAGGAGAACGAGGAAAAGGAAGAGTCGAAACCCGAACAAGACCTCGAAGAGGGGAAATCAAAGGAGGCAAGTGATACCCAGCCAGAGGGCACTAGCACCGAGTCGGAGTTTCTCAGGTTTCTGACAAATGGTTAACAACCCATGTGTTCTTCTTCTAGTAGTTGTTCGTCGATCAACTCGCGAAACCCTGGTCAGACTTCCGG
Organism: Stylosanthes scabra; assembly: GCA_036250425.1. Classification (NCBI taxonomy): domain Eukaryota; kingdom Viridiplantae; phylum Streptophyta; class Magnoliopsida; order Fabales; family Fabaceae; genus Stylosanthes; species Stylosanthes scabra. Next base: position 54,239 of record JASCZI010090883.1, read on the forward strand.
ATCTTCGTCTTTCACCCGCAGTTTCCAAAGTGGCAACTTGTCTAGAGTTTGGTCGTCTCCTTCTGCACCAAGTCAGTAGTATGCCTCATCAAGTTGTTAGGACAACGCAATGCCTAGGTGTGATAGTTTAGCCTATGACCTAGCTCAGGAAGACCATTGCACGGTAGGGTCGTGGGAGTAAGATAAGTATAGGTATCTTGATTTGTAATATCTACTATTATATTTATGTAATCGTATTAGTAATTGTTCCTTCGGTACTTGCATGTTCCTATGACTCATGATTAATTGAATGCCAATTTACTTTCTTGCCCATAAATTGATTGTTATCATCTTCATGTTGAACGCAAGACTAGCTTGTTTAGGGTCGACCAATGTGACGCCTGCGACCGTAGGTAGTATCGTGGTATGCCAAAAGTTGGGATGTTACATCAAGGGAGAAGGTTCTACCAGTAGTTTTATTTAATTATTAGAATAATAACTTCTCTTGGAAAAATTGTAATTTCGTTGTTGTTAGAATCTATAAATAGGAGTCTTAGGATCTAGAATAAGTGGTTGGAACATTTGACGAGTATTCTACACATTCTAACCTAGAACGGATATACAGAGAAAATATCAAGTGTTGTTTCCGCCTTTTCCTTTTCAGTTTCATTTCATTTACGGCTGTTCTTTCATTTACTTTTATTCCATTCACTTTTCTTTGCAATTTCATTTCATTTACGATCTTTTACTTTTATTCTATTCAGTTTCTATTTCTTGTCTATTTACCTTTCTTTTCTTTTCCTTCCTTTATGTTTTCTTTTTTATTTAAGTTTCTCTGCAACTTTCAATATATATTTACTTTCAATCCAGACGTGGGTACTGAGTTTGAGGAACAAGAAGACATCATGATCGTGGGCCAAACCAAGGTAACTGAACAGAACCTAGTGCCTATAAATAGAGCAAGTCTATGGGATCAAAGGCATCACTCTCATATTTCTCACTACCACGAAACTCCAAAGAACTCCTTAGTCTCTTCAGACTCCATCGGAAGCAATGGAGTGCAAGTGCAGCATGTATAGTTTAAGAGTGTCATGTTCCTTTATGCTTATTTCAATTCTAGTTTTCTTCCTCATTCTCTTTCTTTTATGTCATTTCTTGTTTATGTAGTTTCAATCATTGTCATTTCTTTTAGTTTATTTAAATTCAGTTTTAGCTTAGTTATACTTTTATTCATCAGAACTCAACTTAGCAATTTCATTCATGTTTGTTATTACATCATTTGTAAACACTTAGCAATCAATAAAGTTTATCATTGCAAGTTCACAACAGTTTTGCAATGGTTTCAGAACTTTTTGAGACCCATCTACTGGATAGGAGTCGTATCTCGCTCCTCGAAAGAGATTATGGTACTCAGCTCCTTCTTCGATTCTGTCAAAAAAGTTGAGCGAAACAAATTGGCACGTCCGGTGGGACCCATTATTTTAAAGCCATTGTTTCAAATTATCTTGTAAATCTTATCCCACTTGATGCATTGATATGTTTTCTCGTGTATTTCAGGTTTATAGGGATTAAGAAAGGCATAGGAAAGGCTAAGGAAGGCATTGGAAGCAAAAAATTCACAAAAGGAAGCTAAGTAGCATGAAACAGGGCACCGTGCGACCTCACGTGTCCCTTGGACCATTTCAGGATGCATTCTGCCAATACCAGCGTGACCACACGGTCTCACCGCGCGACCGGGCTGGTGCGAAGTCAAAGCTGCAATTTTTGTTGACCGTGCGACCGCATCATGTACCGCGCGACCGCACGGCATTGTCTGGCAGAATTAAAATCAAGGCTAAAAATGGAATTTCAAGTTTTTGGGCCAGGTCCAAAGCCCTTGCAAGGCCCAATTAGACCTATATGAAGGAGAAACAGCTGAAACACAAGACACTAATTGCCATGAGGATCAATTTTAGATTTTAGAATAGTTTTTAGAGGTTTTTGGGAGAGTTTTCCATCTCTCTCATTTTCTCTATTCTAGTTCATAGTTGTTCTTCAATTGTTCATCCATTTCCAGCCCTTCACTAGCCAAACTTTTCATTTTAATTCTGATTTGAATGTTTCTTAATTGATACTCTTGATTAATTAATGCAACCTTTACTTGTTTCTTTCATTTGCTTATCTTTATTTCAATTATACATCTCTTGTTCTTGTGTTCTTGTTTTTATGTTGCTGGAAATTATTGCTTGCTAAGATCCATTGTCATCTCTTGGTTAATTATTGATGTTTGTTAGTCATCTTGTTGATTGATAAACCCATTTTCAATGGTTTATCTTGTGCTATAATCAGGCGAAATATCAAATCAAACCCACTTAAATACTTGCAAATTGAGTGCATTCATGAATTGTACTCCTTAGGGCTTATATTGTGAATACATGCATTTTAGGCCAAATTTTACCATATATTTCCTTAATTACCATTTCATTCGATACCTTCATTTGTTTGTTCAAGTATTTCAAGCATAGACAGGTTAGAATTGGATTGGAAGTGGCCATGGAAAGCAAAATGAGCAAGAACGAAAAGAGAAGAAAGGGAGCTATAGTCATCAGATTGGAGGAAACTTTGACTCTTTGGAAAGAAAAATTCAATATCTATAACTTTCATATTGAATAATTCTTCCAAATCTAAGTGATTCTATGAGGAATTCACATCCACTGATCAGTGCTTAGAATTTTTCTAATGCTGTCAATCCTGACCTCTTCACACTAATTGGATCATAACTTGAGCTTTAGAGGTCCAAATGACATAATTCTAATGTGATTGGAAAGCTAACATCTAGAGCTTCGAAACGGTATAGATATGTCCTATATGCGTACGCACAAGGACTCGATGCATACGCACACAAGCTGGAGTGACGTGCAAGTCACATTTTCTGACCTGTGCATACGCACGAGAACTTGGTGCGTACGCACAGGTGTGTGGACAACAAGCAAAATGAAGGTAAAAAATGGAATTTCAAGCCAAATGGAGGCCTATAAATAGGAGGGGATGCTACCCCATTCAAACACACCCTCTTGAGACCCCTTTTTGGGGATGAAGAGCCCTCATACACCATTTCTCTCTTAGTTTAGTTTTAGGGTTCCTTTAGTTTAGCCACACTAGCCAAATATTTTACTGTTTTTCTGTTTATTTTATGTACTGTTACTCTTTCCATTTAACTTCTACCATTACTCTGTCCATTTAATTTCTCATTATATCTCTTTACTGTTATGCTGCCTATTTTTACACTGCCATTATGATAACTGTTATTAGCGAGTAGTGACCTTGTGTCCCAGCTATGGGTTGAGATGTGCGAATGACCTTAGTCACCGATCTCTAAGGGCAACAGATGGGAGGAATGAGGTCAGTTTCGAGGCCGTTAACGCTACGCCTCTGCCAATAATGGGAGGACCTTAACGATATGAACTCATTCGGTGTATTTACACCTTGGTGAATTTTATTCGAGTTCGTTGTAAGACCTAGGTCCTACGTTATTGTGTATGCCTAGGACTTTCAGATAGGGACTAACTCTACTACTCGACAATTCAACAGTAGTGGCTAGTTTCCTTTAAGTGACAGTCCATCTAAACTGGGACCGGTGGCGATCATAGGGACGTATGATATTTCAACTCATGGCCGGGCACTCTTTAATGTTCTGCAATCTCTCTCTGTCTCTTTGCTCTACTCTCAAACAAACAATTGCAACCCCAACTATTTTCTCAACCAAACGCAAAAACATCATTTTCATTTCCTAGGGAGAACGACCCGAGTCCATACTCTCATAGCTGGTTTGGATTCCTCTACAATGATAACATGTTTTCTAAACTAACGAATTCTGAACCGGCCGCGAGGGCGGCTGTGAGGACCTTTCAAATGGCGCCATTGCTGGGGAAATGAAAATGTGCGCTTGTTTTTTGTTGTCTGTGAATATGTTAATAGTGTAAATAGTCTGTTTGTTTGATTTTTAGAGTAGTTATTTTCTTTGTTTCTTTATCTGTGCTAGGCATTTTCTGAGTGAAACAGGGAATGTCGCTATCATCAATTAATCACCAAGGCTTCAGTAAGCAAGTGATGGAGGAAGCCTACTTGTACGATCAAGGATACACTCCATGGAATCCTCCACTCTACCAACACCATACTCCTCGATACAATGCATACCAATCCAATGGATATGGTGATGCATATTATGGATATGAAGATCCTCTACCACTATACCCACCTTCTCAAAATGGCATCGAAGAAACTCTTCAGTTGTTATGCAAGGAAAGAAAAGAGATTTTGGAAGCACAAAAATGAATCGACGATCAAGTAACCACCTTACAACTGAGTGTAATTTGTTTTGTTACCCAATCCGCAAATAATAACTTCAACAACTCCTCAATTGCCCCCCAACCTTTAAACTCCGGAGACTTCTCCTGTCAACCACTGTCGAATCCAAGGAGATGCATTGGTACTTTGTTTCTATGCACCGACCAAGAAGGAAGGGAGGACGCACTGCTACATGAAAAAGATGTTGAAAGTCTTAATCATGAAGAGGTGCATGACTCCGGAGACTTCCCCTCTCAACCACTGTCAAATCCAAGGAGATGCATTGGTACTTTGTTTCTATGCACCAACCAAGAAGGAAGGGAGGACGCGCTGCTACATGAAGAGGATGTTGAAAATCTTAATCATGAAGAGGTGCATGAATGCCTAGAAGAGGTTGAAGAGGAAAATGAAGATCAAGAGGCGGAAGATGTTGATCAAGAGGTGGAAAACGAAGATAAATAGCCAAAGGGGATGGAGATTGTTTATTCTGCTTCATCTGAAGCAACCCCTCCCGAGTTACCATCCAAATCACACTTCGAGTGGGTAAATCTCTTTGACTTGAACTTCATTGGCCCACAACACTATGGTTTGTTGGAGACAGATGGTTAGCTTAAAGCCTTTGTGGGGTGTTGGACACAAAGGGAATGGATTCCTCGGTGTTCGATGAATCAAGGTTCATTACTTGTGGGAAATCAGAATTCAAAGCCTATAGTGGATATCTTCCCAAGCTTCACAACAACAAATCCAAGGTTAGAGCATTGAGCATGAAGAAGCATTTGGGACCTTAGAAATTTCAAGAGAAGCTTGTAAATTCACAAAACAATAGGTGGACAAATAGAGTTTGGGATCCTGGAAAACGCTTCATGAATCAACACTTTTGGGGAATCATTGCTTGCATTGGAGCTTTTAGAGGCTTGATAAGGAGGTTTTTTACGATGAAATTTGGGTTAAAATTAGTAGACCCATAAATACCTTTTCACACAATTGCTAGTAAATGACCATGTTTTCTATCTTGATGCGTGTGCATCATTCATGGTTTTAGGCACTAATTTCTTGCTAATTCAATAGATAATTATCATAATACTCAATGTAAAATGTCAATTTCTTAAATAAATTAGATACTTTGAGTGT
>JASCZI010090884.1:46696-63477 GCA_036250425.1 Stylosanthes scabra
CGCAATGACTCCGGCGTCCTTGGTTGCCTGACGCTGAGAGTCATTGAAGTATGCAGGCACTGTAACAACAGCATTCTTCACAGTCGATCCAAGATAAGCCTCAGCAATCTCCCTCATCTTTGTTAGGACCATAGATGAGATCTCCTCGGCTGCGAATTGCTTCTCCTCACCCTTGTAGTTAACACAAATCATAGGCTTCTCACCAGCACCGGCAACCACCTTGAATGGCCACAATTTCATGTCACTCTGAACTGAGGCATCGCTAACTCTCCTTCCAATTAACCTCTTTGCATCTGTAACAAAACAAACCCTGGTTAACAACTCTCTCTAATTGATAACAATCAACACAAACAGAAAACAACAAAAGCATTGCTAAAGCAAAAAACGAGATCTTAAAAACAACATAATTCCTCTCGGTCTCAGATATCTTTATTCTACATCCACATCCTTATCGATTTACTAGAATTTGAATCAATCAATGTCAAGATCTACACTTAGATCGCGATCCGCAAGATATTATTGTTTTTAAATCAATATTAAAACTCGAAAATACATTCAATTAAACTAATCTTCAGCTAAAATCAGCTAAACTCTAATGCAAATCTAATAATCTATAGCAACTAAGAACAGCAGAGTGATAATCCTCTCAGTCTCAGATACCTTTATTCTACCGCCACATCCTCATAGATTTACTAGAATTTGAATCAATCAATGTTAAGATCTACACTTAGATCGCGATCCATAAGATATTATTGTTCGGAAATCAATATCAAAACTCGAAAATACATTTAATTAAACTAATCTTCAGCTAAAATCAGCTAACTCTAACGCAAATCGATAACAACTAGCAACAGCATAGTGATAATGATAATGATAATGGCGATAATTACTACAACAAAATAAGGTTGATCTGAGAGATGACTTACCAAAAACGGTGTTGATAGGGTTCATGGCGACCTGGTTCTTGGCGGCATCTCCGATGAGCCTCTCGGTGTCAGTGAACGCCACGTAAGACGGCGTCGTACGGTTACCCTGATCGTTGGCGATGATCTCAACGCGGTCATGCTGCCACACTCCGACGCAAGAGTAGGTAGTTCCGAGATCGATACCGATCGCCGGTCCCTCTCCTTTTCCGGCCATAATTATCCGGCGAAAAAAATCACAAAAAGAAAAGTAAAAGTAAAAGAAAGAAAATAGTGTGAGAAAGAATGAGTGGTTTCTAACGAAGCGGGTTGCGGAAAGGGTATAAATAGGTGTAAGAGGGAGAGTTTCTAGAATGTTCCGTGAGACTAAAAGTGGGGTCCTCAGCCGTTGATGAATTTGTTAGGGTTGTTAATGGAGGGTTGAGATTTGATGGGAAAGGTCGGAAAGCATTGGTTGGTTTGAGCGTGGTTACTGGACTATAGACTGGCGTCGGCTACGCGCTTATAATGACACCACATACAATGCAACTAGCAGCAGGGGTACTTGTGTAAATAAAGTAAAATATTAGTAGATATTTCGATTAATTAACTTAAATTTAATTATTATTAAGATCAAAGTAATTTACCCAAAAATAGTGAGTCAAAGTAGGTTGGGCCCATGGCCGACAAAACAGCTAGCTTTTCCACCAATCACGAGCATAATGCCTCTTTTAGTTTTTCCTCAAAGAAAAAAGTTATCGTTAATGAATGATTTAAGCAAAGACTTTGGGCCCAAACGAATAGTATTGTTTTACTAAAAGAAATGAATAATTATTAGGGTTTTTGGTCATGGAATAGTTTTTGGTATTCAGTCATGGAATAATGTGTTGTTTCGATGATATCAATGGGTCAGCTACTAGCCCAAGTCCAGGTATGGTTTTGGTCATTTTTTCTGGATTGGCCCAAATAGGAATTCAGACCCTGTAATGGGCCAGCCTAGCTGGCCACATAAAAAGAAAAGAACAGTTCAGACCCTAAAGATAAAATAAATGGTGGGGATTTTTTGGACTTCTCCAAAAGAAATTGATACGGAACAAAATAACTCATTTTATATGGCCCTTCAGTTTTTATTGTTACAATTCGCAGTTCTTGGAGGCCCAGAACTACAATTGTTAATAGGCTATGGGCCACTTACTCCCTCCCAAAAAGAGAACATAATAAAAAAGTAAGGAACCATGAACAAAAACACAAAGGAAAAAAAACGGACTTTCTTTGGACTAGCCCTTTTGCGTTAAAGATTGTTGATACGTCACAACTCACAACTCACAACATGATGAACAAAATCTCTCGACTTGTTTATCAAAAAAAAAAAGAAAAAAAAATTTCTCGATTTACTCTTAGAAACACTAGCGAAATTCTCTCACTCAAAATATAACAAAGCTGGTCACACTAGATTTTTTTAATTGAGCCATGCTAAATTAGTATACATATATTATAACCAACTAAAATTGATCGAGTGGTCAAGTTTAAAGTTATTAAGATTTAAATTCTGTCTTGTATATATGTATTAATTTATTAAAGAACAACAAAATCTCAAATAAAAGTTGCCACTAAAATAGGATATATCCTGCGAAAACAAAGTAGACTTCTACGTGAAATGTCAAAATCTGGTAGTAAAGCATGAGAAGACTTAGAATAGTGAGAATGACTTACATAAACCTAATAATATATATATAACCTATATATTTATTTAATACGCACAGAGTTTGCTATCTTGATTAAGAACTACCATTAATTTGAAATATCTGAGCTAGCTGGAGACGTGTTACACAGTACAACATATATGATTTATCTCTTGTATAAGATACTAATAAGATAGGATTTAACATGGTGATTGAAACTTTCACCGAAACAGAATATGAAAGAAATGGCTACTATATCGCCTGCGGCCTGTGCTGATATTTTATAAAACCCTTACCCTAATATTATCCCATTTTAAAGAATTAAAAAATACGATAATACTATATGTACCAATTTATATCTCCATATATTTATTTATAATACGAAAAATATAAATATTAATACAGAAAAATTTACAAAACACATGATACAATAGCATAGAAATATTTATGTATAACGCAAAAATAACATACATACCTCAACACAAAAATTAAAATAAAAAAATAAAAAATACAGTGGTACACATAGATTAATTTAAAAAAATTATATATTTTATTTTTTTCCTATTTAATTTTTAAGGGTAAAGTTGCCGTATGATTACACGCACGTATATGCTTTTCTATGAAGAAAATGTCATAAACATTGATGGAATCAAGGGTCACGATCTAATCTTAAAATTAGAGATTTGATGCACAATGCATGTTTCCCATCTATTCTCATGTCAACATCCATGCATGGATAGAATCTTCATCACAAATCCATATCCCATAATAATCATATCTTTCAAGTTTCAACACGTATACCATTAGTTTGAAAATGATGATAATTAAAAACTCTTCAGCTATATATACTTTAGTAAAATATTTTAAATTTAAATTTTGTATAGAACAAACCGCTTGCTAAAAGTAGACTTTATAATTTTTTTATTAAAATAAACTTAATTTAGTCAAAATAATTTTAGTAATAAGATTCACATTTATATATCTATGATCTATGATAGGTTCCATATTTTCATGAGAGTGGATCATGCTGCATGGGAAGGAGTGAGAGATCACCATTTCTTCTATCTCCCCACATTACTTGATGACTCTTTGTATTATATGATCCCACCACCACCATTCTTTGTCCCTTTGCTTTTTAATTTCTGCCCCCTTTTTTAAAATAAATAAATAAGTAGTAAAATTGGAAATTTGGAAAAAGGAGGTGGAGCCTTTCTTGATGCATTATATCCCAATGATGAAACATTTTACCATTTCTTTTTTATTCAAACAATCACTATTCAAGAGTTGGGTCGGCCAATTAGGTGATATATATATAGTATTAGATTAGATATTTTAAAAGATAGGGTTTCTTCATGTGTGTTTGGTTAAAGTTTCACATTACTTAGAACATGGAGGGTCTCTCATCTCAATGTGAATTTATATATGCTCTCAAGTTTAGAACACTTGAATCAAGGATATACATATAAAAAATTATAAGAAACTAATTTTTAATTAGTTAATATTAATATTTTTGATGAATTGTAAAAATTCTCATTTTGTAACAACATTAAAGAATATTTAAGTGATTAAACTATATTTTTTTTACTTGATTAGTATAAGATAGACCAAATTTAGTAAACAATGTGTGTGTGTAATAATTATGTGTGTGTATAATTAATAAAAAAAATATAGAGAACCAATTTTTTAGTGTCTAATTAATATTATCAAAGTTTTTATTATAAAATTATTTTAAGTCTTCATTTCTTGAAAGATTTAGGGTTTGAAGTTAGAATTTAGGGTTTGTGATTTAAATTTAGAATTAAAAAAAATAGTAAATATTAGTAGAAAAAAGTTGACTTGCTTCCTAATTATCAATGCTAAATATTGGGAGTAAATAATTGTATTAGATAGTTAGGATTAGTTAACCTCATCAAATATACACAAGATCCAAAAGTAAATTATTAAATCCTAGGATCCTAAGTGCTGTCATTCCTGACTTAGAACATGAATTACCAAAAAATGTTACTCAAGCCCTTAACTGTCCTCACTGGAGGGCAGCCATGGAAACAGAGCTTTAAGCTCTACACAACTGTAAAACATGGGATCTTGTCTCTGCAAATCCTACCACTTCTGTAATTACAAACAAATGGGTCTTCGCCATCAAAAGAAATAGCAAGGGAGACATCCTTAGGTATAAGGCTAGGCTAGTAGCCAAAGGATTCCAATAAACGGAGGATGTGGACTATAATGAGATATATAACCCTGTTATTAGATCCTCTACGATAAGAATTGTCCTCACCATAGCCTTAACACAAGGCTGGATATTGAGACAACTTGACTTTAATAATGCATTTCTTAACAGAAAATTGCAAGAACAAGTCCATATGACTCAACCCGAAGGATTTACCAATGGTAATCCCAACATGGTTTGCAAATTAAATAAAGCTTTGTATGGCCTAAAAACAAGCTCCCAGAGCTTGGTTTAACACCCTCCATAGCACCTTAGGAACCTTAGGATTCACTAACCTCAAAACAGATACCTCTTTGTTTGTTAAACACACATCCAAATCTATAATTTATTTTCTTTCTTATGTGGATGGTATTGTTGTGATAGGAAATAACCCTACTAAAATAGAAATGCTAATCACTCAATTGAATGCTATTTTTCCTCTAAAAGACTTAGGAAATCTTAACTACTTTTTGGGCCTTGAGTTTCTTTACTTACAGGATGGAAGAGTACATGTATCCCAAGAGAAATATGCCAAGGAGGTTTTGGAAAGGGCTGGCATGTTAAATGCAAACCCTATGCTAACACCGATGACAAGTTCTGTTAAAATGTATCAAAATAATTCTGAATCTTATGCAGATCCAAAGTTATATAGATCAATTGTGGGTGCTCTTTAGTATCTTACAACAACTAGACCGGATCTTGCCTATTCTGTGAACCAAGTTTCACAATTTATGCATCATCCAACTCTCAACCATTGGAAGGCAGTCAAACGCATCTTAAGATATGTGACAGGTACAGTATTCGAAGGGCTAATATTTACCAAAAACACTAATTATAGAATCTTTGGTTTTGCAGATGTTGATTGGGGGGTTGATGTAGATGATCGAAAGTCAATAACCGGCTACTGCATCTACCTTGGAAACAATTTGGTGGCCTGGAAATGTCATAAGCAAACAAAACTCAGCAGAAGCACCACTGAAGCTGAGTACAGGACTGTGGCCTCAGCCCAAACTAATATCATGGCCATCCAGCAGCTGCTTGATGAGCTGAAAATAGAGCAACGAACTCCACCTGTTATCTATTGTGACAATCAAAGTACCTACTAGCTAACATTAAATCCTGTCCATCACAGCAGATGCAAACATATGGAGATGGACTTGCATTTTCTTAGGGAACTCGTCTCTCGAAGGAAGCTGTTTGTACTTCATATCCCTTCTCAAGATCAGGTAGCTGATCTATTTACAAAACCAGTAACACATACTCTTTTTGAGAAGTTTCATGACAAATTTTGACAAATTTAGATTATGCTCTCACCCCACCTAAGTTTAAGGGGGGATATTGGGAGTAACTAATTATATTAGATAGTTAGGATTAGTTAGCCTCTCTTGTTTTTTGATCTTGGTTATCTTGAACTTAGTTACCTAATCTTATATTCTATAAATATTCTTTATGTATTTTAATAAAAATATGTAGAGTTTCAGATATCTCTCATTACAATACTGAAAAATAATAAAGTAACCAAATTCAGCCAACATCATATGAAAATCACTAAAGAAAAAATAATTTTTCTCTGTCCTATATTTATAAAATATAAACAATCTTTGTTTTTAATATTTTTTTAATATAAATTTTCTGTGGATTATATGCCCCAGAAACTAATAAAACGTCTTATCTGTCCAATGCATTTAATTATATTACATCACATATAGATATAGATAGAAAACTGTTAATCATAGTAACACACGAACAGCATGACGTTGTCTTCCATAGCTGAGCATTAAACTCTTGAAGACGATGACAAGCATAGCTGGCATTAATTGGGACTCTCCATTATATTATTAAGGTTCACATTTATACTCTTGATAGTTAAGGTTAACACTTAACACATTGGTGCATAGCTATAGTAATATACAGCGGAACCATATCCTCTAGTATAAGTGGTAAGTGGTTTGAATTACTTAAGTATTTAGTCCCGAGTTCGAACCTTGTGGGCGGCATATATGCAAAAAGGAATGTGGCCACGTCAAACCTCTCGAAAGAAGCACTCGATAAAATGTAAGAGATTAGTCTAAATCTGTTGGACTTAGAATACCCTCCTACCCAAAAAAAAATTGTCATAGGGCACTCTAGGATTAGGGTTTGCTCGCAACTATATAGATACAATAATAATAATGTCCAAATAAATATTAGTAACTTGATAAAGGGACTTAACTACTATTATTATTGAGTGATGTTTAAGTATTTTTTATTTCGAGAAAGAGTCAATGATCAACTGCTTTAACTTATATCTTTAATTTATATTCAACTAATATTTTTAGTTAACAGTCTAATAATATTTGTAGTTAGTAATTAAGTACTATATTTTAAATCAATATTTTTAAATATTGTTGAATTATTAATGGTTAGAAAAAATAAAGTGTGCTAGTCTTGTAGTACTTTATTCTATTTTTGTTTTTTATACCATAATAAGAGCTCAAAAGGAACTCAAGATTATAGTTCATCACATTTTATAGCATATATATTGGGTTAAGAAAAATTTTATATATTGAGGAGAGGGAAGAGAAATTTAATCCCAAAGATTGTGACAAGGGTATTAATTTCCACGTTTATTGCACATCAATTAAACCCTCCATCACTTTCCACTCTAAAACTGTCATTTCAATTTCAACACAGTTTGGCAGACCATGACCAATGTAAATAATTATTAGTGGTAGATAGCACCTAATTATTATTCATTATTTTCGTAACAAAATTTTGTTCCCATACTTAATCAAATAAAAGAAAAGTCACCAAAAAAAATCAAATAAAAGAAAGAAAGACAAAAAATTTATCCGTGTTGTATTGATGAATAATTTTTGTAGAGTCACTATAAATAGTAGTTATTTCTCATTCCTTTGATTTTACTTTTTCTACTTTTCCAACTGAACCATATAAAATAACTCCAATTCCTAGGAATCATTCTCCTTAGCTTGAATTATTAGTTTCATAATAAGATGGGGAAAAAAGGGAACAAAGTTCATAATTAATCAATCAACTAAGGTTTTTTTTTGTTTTTTTTTTTTTTTGCTTCTTTATATAATTTTATTTCTACTTTATGAATTTAAGCCTAAGATGCCTAGAGGTAAATAATTGTCACAATAATAATATGCAAAAGGTATGTAAATTTATCACAATAATAATTGTTAATGAATAGTTGTAATGCACAGTAAGGAAAAAGCTGTGCTACAACTAACAATAAAGCTTATACTAATAAAATAAATAATTAAAAAAAATTACTTTATTTTTTTCTGCAACAAAGCCAAAGGGAAACCAAAGGTCCATTCGATTGTGACACTTCCACCCAAGATCTCCCCACCATGAGTCTATGACTCATCACCTTTTAATAACTTTTAAATTCCATGTTATTATTATGCTAAAAGCTTTTTAAATTAACCCAAAAATCATAGAATATACATAGTGCACAAGAATAATATAATACGCATATATTATTCATATTGATATTAATATATAACAAGCATTATTCAAACCAATAAAATTTCATATATACCTAAAATAATTATAATTTAAATAAATTTTATTATTTCTTTAATTTCAACATATTAAAAGAATATTAATATTATGAATTGATAATAATATATATAAACTAGGGCTAGGGTATTAATATAACATCACAATAATTCTAAGTATATATTTATTTTATCCAATTAAATCTAATTAAATTATTTATTTTATGTCAAATAATAGATTTTTCGATATTAATAAATAAAAATTTATTTTAATATTATTTTTTATGCTATTTGATACCAAAATATTTTTTATTTAGCATAATAATAAATGATTTATTGAATTGATTGCGTGCTATATAATGCACATGGAAGTAAAGAAAGTTTTTTATTTAATAACGTTGATTCCATAGTAAAAATAGAGAAAATGATCCCTTCAATTAATAATAATAATCCCACAAATTTTAATAAAAACAAAAAGAGGAGATTGTAGAGGAAAGATAAAAGAGAGAATTGAAGAGGAAAAACAAGTTAAAAGAACAAAAATAAATAAACAATTCACTCCCACCCCCTACAAAGGCTAAGCCTCCTTTATCTTTTCTTTTTCATCCCCCCTTTTTTCTTCCCTCTCCTTGTTTGTGATCACTTTCTTTCTGCAACTCTCTCATGCATGTTGATGTGATTCTCCACCCACATACACACTCACCTCTCCAAAGAAACCCATCAAACTTTTACAAAAGAGAAACCCCTCTCTCTCTCTTTTTCTTTCTCACTTTCTTTCTCTCTCTCTAATTAAGAGTAGTAGGAGCCATGGTCTTCCCTTCCCTTCCAATCTATCTTGATCCACCCAACTGGTCACAACAGGCAAGGATTAAATTCTTTCATTCTCTTCCATAATTCTTTCTTTTAATTCTTTCTTGCTTTTATTTATTTTAGTTTTTTAGGTTTTTCTTTGTTTCTTTCTTAGCTTCTTCCTTTTTCTTTAGCTTATTCATCAATAAAGCTATAACAACAAAATTAATCAAAAAAAACAAGCAGATATTCTTTACATACTTTATCAATCTTTTCTTTTCTCTTCTTTTGTTCTTGAATATACCAAGTGTTTTGTTTTATCTGTAATTTTTTAACTATTATTTTACTTTTATCTATACTTATAAAAGAATTTTAAAAATATGGCAGGCTAATCAACAATTAGAAATTGGCTCTCAAAATCTACCAATTCCACCAATTTTACAGCCATCACCTCCAACGACGATTACAGCCGTTGGAGGTGGTGGCTTCCAGGGCTCTATCAGACCGGGATCAATCGCTGATAGAGCCAGACTGGCAAAGATACATCAACCAGAAGTATCACTCAAGTGTCCGAGATGCGAATCAACCAACACGAAGTTCTGTTACTACAACAACTACAGCCTCTCTCAGCCTCGCCACTTCTGCAAGACTTGCCGCCGGTACTGGACGAGAGGCGGCGCGCTGAGGAATGTTCCAGTTGGCGGCGGATGCAGAAGGAACAAAAGAAGCAAAGGAACAACAAACACCACCATCAACACCAACAGATCAAAGTCGCCTTTGAATAAACCTAATCATCATCATCTACATGGTGGTGGTGCAGTTGGAGGTTCTAGCTCTGCAAGTGGCAACTCTTCTTCTAGTGGCCGGAATAATAGTAACAGCAACAACAACAATGATGTGAATGTGATGAATCATATCCAAACTCCACCACCACCAACCCAATTTCCATTCTTGCCAACAACTTTGCATCATCATCACTATAGTGGGAGTAGTGATCATGCATCATCACTTCTTTTTGGGCCAAACCCTACTCCTTCATCTTCTTTGGTGGTTAGAAATGGTGGTGGTGGTGGTGATGTTGAGTTACAACAATGGAGGCTTCCGAGTTTGCAACAGTTCCCTAGCTTCTTGAGTAATTTGGAAGCGGCGGCACCGCCACAAATCGGGTTGTTTCATCATCAATTTGATCATCAACAAGGTGGAGAAAATAATAATGGTGAATATGTGAGGGACCATCTTGGAGTTGGAGGTAGGTTTCGTTCTACTAATAATAGTAACAACAATAATAAGATCACAACAATGGCTGATGATGATAATGATTCTAGTGTTGTTGTTGTTGGTGGTGGAATGATCAAAGTGGAAGAGAATAATAAGAATCATAATAATCAAGGAGGGTTGAGTTTATTGTCTAAGAATAATAATGTTTTGGGAAGCAATGATCTGTTTTGGAGTAATAATGGTGGAAGTGGCAATATTAATCATCATCCATGGAATGAAGCTCCTACTTTCACTTCTCCAACAACAACTACTCACTTGTTGTGACAATCAAGCTAGAAATAATGTTTGCATGTTTTTGGAGTAAATTTAATTAATGATGAGTGAGTTTAATTAGGATTATTATGATCTTATATATGGTGATGATCCTTTTTTGTGATTTTTTATTTCTCTATCTTAAGAGACATACTTCATCATTTTGTGATCATCATAGAAATTATTAGGGTTTATTTGATCTACCCTCTTTGATGAGTCTTACATGGATAGATGGAAAGGAATGAAGAAGGATCATCATCATCATCAGAGACAGTTTTATATTAATTAGCATTGCTAATTTGCTACCCCAAGATGCATGAAAAAATGGTAAGCATATACATAGTCTTGGAGATATTTTCTTTAATTTCCCATCATCAAAATATGGGTATCATTATTAATATTTTGTTGTTATTATTGTTGTTGTAGTGCAATATTATGAACATGCTATGAGATTATTATAAATATTATTATTATTATTATTAATTAAGCTGATGTATTAGTTTGGTTATTATGGGAATATAAGTCTTTATTACGTGATCATATTGTCATTTTATATTAACTCACTTAAGCATTTAAATTTCCACAATGTGTTTAGAGCAAAGAATCTAGTTGCATATCATTTTAGAATTTTGGTGTTAACCAAATATTTGAATAAAAAATTGAGATGTTTAATTTGTTTATTGTATTTGAAAGTACAGCGTGGGATAATAACTGGAGTTGGTTATATTTTTGGGATTTGGTCCAATTCAATATTCCTGTGTTTTACTTTTTCACTTTGGGAAAATCCTCACCCAAAATAAAGATACCCGGAGTTGGATATTTTAGGATTGTATGTCAAATTCAATATTCTGGTGTTTTACTTTTCATTCTAGCGAATTATTATTATTTCAGTTCATTATTCTGTTGTTAATTTTCTGCTTTACACAACTAATTTAATAACAATAATTCTATTTACATATCAAAATTAATTAATATACATATTAAAATATAAAATACATATAACTAAAAATAAATTAAATTATACACATATTTTATATTTAATATATATTATACTATAGTGATTGATTTTAGTGATTAATTTTAGTGTGTAAATAATATAATTTATTTAATAAAGGGTTATATATCGAATTGATATACGCCTTATATGAATAATAATAATAATAATATAGAAAACATTTATCCTGTCTTCTAAGCACAATAAATACATGTACTATAACACTAAAATGAAGCTAGGACAATTTAGAGAGATATATATAATGATTATTATTCATACTTGTAATTTTTTCTATCTGATTTAAGTTTTTGAAACAAGTGATTTCATGATATCAAAACTTATATATGATCAAAAGATTTAAAATCCAATTTTGGCTTTTTTTTAACTCCAAAAACAAAGAACTTCAACATATAATATAAGGTGGATAAGAAAAAAAATAACGAAAAAAAACTCAGAAAGACTATATATAAGCCATGTCGTAATATTTATAAAACTCTTTTATATTTACGGCACCGAAACACATTGCATGAAAATTATTCCTTTTTCTTTATTACTATAAATCTTAATGTTCTGAGCTAGAAAATAAATTCCAAAAAAGACATTGAAGGTAATGGTGAAATGAAAGCATGAAGATTCCCAAATTTGGAGGGGCACGGAAGGTGATAATAAGGAATAGTTGCTGATGGTTCAGGTTCACAAAGATTATACATAGTCACCAGTTTCCACTATTATTTTGTCTTGTTGAAGTTAGCCCTATTGATGAATCACTGTTACATATGTAGAGTACTTCCATCTTTTGCTTA
Source organism: Stylosanthes scabra (assembly GCA_036250425.1). Lineage (NCBI taxonomy): Eukaryota > Viridiplantae > Streptophyta > Magnoliopsida > Fabales > Fabaceae > Stylosanthes > Stylosanthes scabra. The sequence goes on from JASCZI010090884.1 coordinate 59,112, forward strand.
CTTTAATCCTCCAAATGGAAACTTCAAATTCCTAGATATACTACTTCACTCTTGGTGTGGTCTCATATCTTCACAATTCAGAAGCCGCTTTTTATTTTTTTATCTTTTTAATTCAAACTTTTTTAATTTCCAACCCTTCAATGGGAAAAGGACTTTGGATAAATCCAAGATAATTGGGGACCAAGGTAGTATATGTATGTGTGTGAGAGAGATGATATTTTCTTTTCTTTTTGATGGATGAGAGTGAGATGAGTCAACAAGTTGTTCTTTTTCTAGTAATTCAGAGTGTATTTGAAAAAGAGATAGAGACTATGAGAAATGGGAGATGAAGATTGAGAGGTTGAGATTAAATTAAATTTATTATTATGTTTGATTTAAAATTTATTAACAAATAAAGACTAAGAGATAGAGATTAAATTAAGTTAATAAATAATTGACAAATATTAATTAGTATTGAAAATTTTAATATTGAGTAAGAATATTTAAGTAAAAAAAATTATTAAAATTTCAGTCTCAATTCCAAAAATTTTAGTTACTGAGACCAAAATTTTAATCTATATCTATAAATCAAATACAATATTAAATCTAATCTCTCAATTCTGATCTTCACCGATAAACACATCTTAAAAATATATGAACTATTGGACATTTAATTTTAGTAATGTAAGAATTTTAAGTGTATTTGAAACTCGGATTATATATTAGTATACTATTTTATTATATATAGTTAGAAATTTTGGTTTTAGTCGGAATTATCATCTATTTTATTTCATAGTGATAAAATATTTAATTTGTTAATTGTCTTTAACTACAAATATAATCGTTAAGTCAAATCACATTAAATCACTTATATCAATTTTATTATTATTCCACTTGCATCATTTTTTTGGTCTAAAATCCTAACAAACGAAGTGCATGTTAAATTAATTTTTAAACCAGTCATTCAAACAAAATACATATTAAAATATGAAATATATATTAAAAATATATTAAATACGAAATATATTCTTTATCTACAAAACATATGTAAGATTATGTGTGTGTCTATGTCGTGTGTGGTGTATGTCTCATCAATAAACGCCAAAACTTCTACTCAAAACCATGCAATGCAACAACTTCTATTCCATGGATAATAACTACTTTGAATGAAAACAAAATAACTACATACATACATAGAACAAATCCAAATAATTAAGTGCTTATTATTTAATTTATACCCTTATGTTAATAACGTATGTCCTAAATTGATGAATAAATTATTAAAGTAGACATTTGTTTTTAGTGATTGGAGGCTTATCATTATCATTAATGAAATATAAAACTTTCCATAATAATAATACTTTCTTTTTCATTCATATTTTTAGTTTCCATAATATTTCACGGTCCGTCCGCGAATTTGAGCTTTATTTAAAAATTTATCATTGGCTAATAAATTACTATACATCCACAAAGCGGGATTTAAATTTTCAACAGTTATTTAAGCGAATTAGTAAATTAATCACTAAACCAATTCAAGTTGATTTTTTGTATTCATCATATAATATTAAGCACATGGGAAAGTAATTAAACAATCTCATCAGTCATGAAGGGGTTTTGTGATTTTAACCTAATTGTGATTATGATGTGAGCGATAGTAAAGTATGGAAGAATAATTGAAGGGGGGCTAACTTCAATTATTTATTATTAGAGATGGAAGCTAATAAGGAATGTGGGGGTTGGGGGTGTTGCTTTAATTTTTTATTTGCAATTGGCAAAGCAAGCTAATTTGCTGGGTTATTAGGAGGGAATAAAGCTAAGGTGACACAACAACACAAGTCAGTCAAAAAAGCAAACACGTACAATTCTCTCTTTCTTTCTTTGTTATTAGAGGGAGGAGGAAACAGTGAAGGAAGGTTTCGTTGGTCGGTTGGTCGAGCTATGTTGATGTGATACTCAATCCCACTCAAATTATTGTTACCAAAAGCAACCGGCTAAGATCTATGAAATTAGTCTCGGATCGACAAAAAATATTGAAAAGTAAAGAAGAGCTTGTAAGAAGAAAAGTTCATTAACTTAATTGATTAGGGTTGAATTTGATGTAACTAGCTTGAATTGCTGTTTAATTCCGGATTCGAATTTTGGAAGACGATATATATAGAAGGAGATGTTGTCACGTTAAATCACAAAAGAGACACTCAATAAAATGTAAATAATTAATTTAAATTTGTCGAACCTAAAATACCTTCCTATAAAAAAAATTTTACATTGTCTTATTTAATTTTATTTTTTTGAAACTTTTTTAGTGGGCGAGAGTTTTTCACAATCATCTAACAATTAATTATATATATATAAAAGTGAATAATTTCATTTTTCACCGTATTTTTTTAATTTGACGGCCTAAAAACTTTAATTTATTCTATATGTAGATTATAGTCTGATTTAAAGATTATTTATCACTATTTACGTTAATAAATTATTAATCTTAAAATTGAGATGATGTGAAACCTAACTTAAAATTAAAAACTAACTTATAAGGTGAGAAATGTTTCACATTATAAAGTTTAAAGAGTCTTTATTTTTATAGACGTGAGATTTATAATAATTAATACATATATAGAAAAAATAAGATTCAAACTGCTAGTTATCTTCTTAAGCAAACAAACAACTAAGCTAATTATTCGATACATTTGCGTTGGAATTAAAGTTGCTGGGGGAAGATAGGAAGTAGCTAGAAGAAGGAGGAGGTGTAATGATTATTGATAAACTAGCTAATAATAAGGTTTGCTTCATTATAATTGTTTTTATTAGCTATGGCAATGGCATAATATAGGAGTTGGTGGGTTGTAGTAGTATGTGTTGTGTAGGCGTGAATATGTTCTCTGTGTGTCCATAGCTTTCATTGGCAGCTTTTGCTTTTCTGTCACGTCCTTTCTCTTTTTTAAATTTTTGTGCATGATCATCATCATCCCCATGATCATCATCATCGCCATCATCATCGCTCTATCTATCTTTCTGTGATTCCAATCTATTCCCAATCTCACTTCACCTTCTTCTGCCCCACATTCCCCTCAATCATTAATCTCTTTTAGATTCTTCTTCCCTTCTTATAAATCATATCATATCATACATATATCTACTTGAACTCTTCTATGGCTCTGTGTATTGCGTTTGATGTCAATTATGGATATATTATATAAGGATTTATATCGTATTGATGTAAACGATAAAGATATAAGTTTTATTAAAAGAATGTATATTATTTTAATTATTTTTAGATATAAAATATAAAATTTGTATTGTAAGAAAATCTTTTATATTTATATGAATTTAGATTTATACAAAATAATTTTTCATTATATAAATATGGTGACACAAATTTATTATTTCTTTAGTAAAACATAAATTTTGGATCAACATATATAAAAAAAAATTAAAAGATATAAAATTTGACATCTAATAACAAATGTGTTTATATCTTCTGTCTTGCTTAACAATCAAATATAATATATACATACTAACATACATTCATGTGCATGTGTGTATATATGGTTATGTTTGTTCTTCATTATTTTTAGACAATAAACAAATACAGACTTAACTTATCACGTTATTATTTAATAGCATAATAAGTAGTTAATAATAAAAATTAAAAATAAATCATTTTAAAATTTTCCTAAACTAATAAATAAAATAAAAAATTTATAAAAGTAACTAATAATAAATAAACATATATTTTGTATCAGTTCAAAATTTATTTTAACCTCACAAGTAAGCACGGTCCCACAAATTCCCAACATGCAAATAAACTAAATTAAAATTCTGATCACCTCCAGCGATCTTTGTAACACCTATTCTTCGAATTAAAAATTCATTACATAGGCTGAAAATTTGACTGTACTTTTGTACGAATACAATCAAATATTACAAACATATGGCTGTCGCCCATACAATATACTGAGCAAAAATATAAAATAATCTACAGGTTATTTATGTATAATCCTGTAGAGTCATCACACACAAATAAAACTATCTTGCCTTCCACTGATCCTTACTGAGATGAATCTGAAACCACATACAAATACATAGATATGGTGAGAATTTAAAATTCTCAGTAGATAATAAAAATCTTATTTGGTGGTTTCAGCCGCTCTTCACGGAAAAATATCGTGACTATCACAATTATATAAAATAATGATGTATGCAATGCAAATATTTTAATTTATTTTTTTCACTTTTTTTTATCTGCTTGTCTCACTCATCATAGGCCTTTTAGGGAATTCACAACCTTTGGTGGATCTCATAACATCATGACAACAAAGCAGACATTACGACATACCAATTAAGACATCTTGTCTTCTCATCAATTGGTAGTCAAGTCTTAAACAAT
>JASCZI010090885.1:1104-24113 GCA_036250425.1 Stylosanthes scabra
TTAGAAGACCGGTAACAGTTTTGTGTTCTACTTCAGGAGATAATGAAAGATGTTTGCGGAAAAGTTGCAAGCCCATGTCCCATAAAGACCGTACATTTGCTGTTTGCTTCACATATGTCCTATCCAGATACAAGGCTATACCACGAATCATCAACATTTGGTCACAAAGATCCTGCCAACATCTCTCAACTAGAGATAAAAAAACGACCAAGTCTGGGCTTTGTCCAACCAAAGACTGCAAAGCTGCAGATATGTGTGCTTCACATTCCGTTTCAATTCGTTGATAAAGATTTCCACCCATTTTATATATGCAAAGATCACTGACAGCCTACAGATGAGTTCAGCATGAAACACAAATGAGCTATTTCACGAATCTCACCATAAAATTGACAGGGCCAACCCAACCCAATTATGAATAATAAATGATAACAGAATTTCTATGAATACCTGATACAGGTTCTCCAAATCACAAGAGTCGGGTTGCTTCAAGAATATAGCACAAATAGCAGACTTCAACTTTGCCCAAGTATCCTCCTCAAAATTTGTGGGCAGTGTTGGCTTACCTTTGAAAGGGAAATAGGGATGTATGAATAATAAATTTAGAAGTTGTCCCTTTGTAACCCTAAATATACAAAACTAGGGTGCCAATGTGTTGTCGAAAAAACAAGAAAGTATAAATATGTCCCAATTGCACATAAAACTCAGAGTAGCACCATGTTTTATATATGCGTTCACTATAATTATAAGAGAAGCATAAGAAAATCAAAGAAGCTAAGACAAGACGGGTAAGTTATGTACGAGTGTTTGCAATTGCAGGAGCATTCAAGTGTATGATGGAAAGGCAGTTAGTGCATTAAACTTAAATTGTGAAAGGAGACATAATGTTACATTACAAAGTTTCAGTGGGTAGATGCATGCAGTAATTACTACTTAGGGTCGACAAGAATAGGCAAAAGTGAGTGTGTGAGTGAGTGAGCAGAGCATTTGAGGGCATGTTAAAGGAAGTGAAGTATTTCAAGAAAAGAAAGCAGATATAGAAATTAGGTAAATAGAAAAGGGGGGAGGGGGAGGGGGTTACCTTTGTGGAGCTTGATGAGGAGCTTCTTAGTGGGATGGGGAGGCGTGGCTTTCTTGCGGGAGAGGTTGGCAGCGGGGGAGGAGGGGTCGTTGTTGTGAGACATGGAGAGGGAGAGGGAGGGATGCTCCTGCGACTTGGCTTTTTTCATAGAGCTGCTGGTTGTTTCAGGTGGCGATGGCGAGGAGCGTTTGGTTGAGGGCTGAGACATGAAAATCAAAGTGTTTCAGGGATTCACATTCACTTTCACTTACTCCAACTCACCAACACCTCCATTTCAATTTTCAAGTTTTGAACACAAACAAAGTGGACCTTCACAATTCAGAATCCAGAATTGAGATCATGATTCATGGATTCATGGATTAAGATGAGAATATGAGATGAGATGAGATGGGAATTGAGATGCCACACTCTCACTCACCCCCCACGCGCATTCCACTATCCTTCCTTCCTTCCTTCCTTTCCTTCTCATTTTACTATTAACATTTTTCAAACTATACAATTAAAATCAATTGCAAAAAACAATTTCTAATTTTCTACACAATTTATTCCTTAATCTTCTTTTTTTTTGGGACGAAAGTCTAGTATATCTCTTTAGTTTTTTGGGTGTTGTACATGGAGTGTATGTGGTTGAATTGGGTTGCAACAGCATTTGGGCTGCAAGTTGCAACATGAGATGGAGGAGCTACTTCTCCTGTGTGCCAATCTCTAGACTCTGGACATGTTGTTAAATGGGCCACACTCTTTTTTATTTTCTATTTCACTCATTTCCATCATTCTCACTTAATCTTCCTTATGTCCCAAAATAAAAATCCATGTTCGTTCTACTGGGACTCGGAGCCCGGACAAAAAATTTTGGGACTCAAAGCATGTGCTTTCCAGCCCAAGAAAAAAACAGCATGCGCTTTACAATATTTTATCAGTCCGCTCACTAGTACGTTTAAATAAGTGTGAGGATTCGAATTTCGCTTTGTAAATACTCTTAAATAGAACTCAAATTCTAGATGGATTAAGCATCCACTTATGAAATTGGAAAATACCAGGAAAAAAAAAAAACCACAGCACCCATCCTAATTTGGGTCAAATAAAGGAGATATTAGATTCAACTTGGACTTTTCTTATTTCTTATTACTACGATATTTCCTTTTTCTTTTCAACTATTGTATTAAACACTCCATTTAACTCTTTAATTTCCAAAGTTACTCAACTGAGGAGTATATTTGACACTAATAAATAATACTATAATAGTGATGAGAGATTCATGTATATAGGTATTATATTTCTAATATCTCACATTGTATTATTTAAATAGTCTAAAAGAAGTGTTGGGAAATAGTTATAAAAATGTAGATAAAAAAATGTTTTGAGTAGTAACTGATGAGAGGGAGGAGAAAATCCTTATTACGTAATCGGTTATCCCGTATGCGGATGCCATTGTGGGATAATGGATAGTCTTGTGTTTGATCATAATCATCAAATCATATTGTTGTCATTGAATTTCAATATAGTTTGTCCATATATTTCAGGTGGTGAAGATTTTTATGGTCATGATACAACTTATGATTCATAAATAATATATATATGTATCAGTCAGAAATTGGTAGGAATGAACTTCTTCTAGAAGTGAGAAGTCCAATCATAATATATAAACTGCCATGCATTGCTCATCAGGTGAAGATCAGATTGACAAAAATGGTAAAGAAACTAAAGAAGAAGCAAAATATATATATTCATGAGAGGCGAATTCGAAGTGGGGGATCTAATCTAATCTAATATACAAGACTATATTTTTGACTTTTGAGCGAGGTTGTTGAATGAATCGATCCCATGACTTTTTGTTCATCATCATGTATCATAATTAAACGAATCATTCGTGAATCTTGACCACATTCCAATTAGTTGCATTGCGTGCTATTTGACTTGGACTCTCATGTATGTGATGAGGATTCCATAAATATTTTATTAATCTATCTGGTGCGATAATAAAGAATAATTGGGGGTTTTCAATATTGAAAAGTGAAATAAAATAGAGCCCCACGCACTTAATTGCATGTGTTTATATATATGATGATGATGATAACGGTGGTGGTGGTGAAGCTCCAAAGATAGTGCAAATTGAGACACGGTATGTGAGATGCCCTCAACTTGACTCTTGAGGGACGATCTCACTGGCAACAACTCATCAACACATTGGATTTAAGGAAATGGATCGGAGTTCAAAAACAAGGCGCTCTTACTCTTACTCTTACTCTGCACCTGCTTCATTATTCCCCAAACAATAATAACCAACCTCAAATTATTATTAATTCCTCCATCCTTCTACTTTCAAAGATTTTGATACTTTCTTTTCGCTCGGGGACGGAATAATGCCATGGTTTTAGCTACTTACGTACTATATATATATGCCACCACATGCATGCATTTCTTATTTATTTGGAGATAGCTAGGAAAAACAAAACAAGCTAAGTTAATGTGAACGTGGTGGTCCTATACTACTCCTATGTATAGAGAGAAAAATGTAAATTGTTGTTGTTAATTTTGGTGGTCCTATATAAGTTGCAAATAATGAGCATTTTTTTTGGACAATGAATAATGAGCATTAAACAATGAAAAGAAAGAGAGCAACATATATTAATTCCGTAATGCATTATTGTATTGGAGAAAAAGTTAGATAACTATAGTTTCTTGACCATAGGTAATTATAATTTTTCTCTTTGACATTTATTTTCATTTATAAATTATTATTCCATTTATAAATTGCTATTGAATTAAATATATATTATTAGATGTTGTAAATATATAATTATGGATGTTATTTATATAAATTTATAAATATTATTTTAAATATAATAATTTTATTTATGACTATTTATCATTACTCAATAATTTTAATTTTATGTCCATTCAAATTAAGTTTTGAAAAGGGTATGTATATGTGGTTTAGATTAGAGGTAGCTAGCTAGCAAGTAGAATGGAAGACGACATAAACATGTGATCATGTATGTGTTGAATTCAACGTTGTTGTTAGTTTGTGATAACACATTACACATACATCTATCTCTCGTCAAACATAAACATGTGATGTCTAATTCCCTACTTTTTTGCTGTCTGCATATATACCAAATAATTAATAGAAAATCCTACCTGAATGCATTTTGTATATCATCGCTTAACCATAATATATAGTAAAGGGTTTATTTATAGCTGTTGATGATATAATATAATCTGATATATTCATGTAGTCCTGCATTGAGGTATCACTTTAACATTTTGTTTATATAATAATTAAATGGTCTTACTCTTACGGATAATGACATACAAATATAGGCGCTTTTTTTTTCATCAAATTAAAGGAGCTTTTAAGACGTAAGCTTTGTCTTCTTTTTATCTCTTTTAGCAGTTAGATCACATGCATGCCCATGCCATTTATAATTACTTAATTAACAAAAACAAATACAAGTGTTAATCTATTACTAATAAACTGCTATATTTTTTACCATCTCTTTAATTTTCAATAAATTAAAGTAGTGATATAAATTGAATGAATGAAAGAAATGATAAATAATAATTGTCCAACATGCGACGGAAGTTATGGATATGATGAGATTAAGTATATATAACGGGGATGTATATACGTAGAACGAACATGCATGTAGAGTCGTCGTCTATTATTTGTAACTGTATATATGTAAATGTAATAGTGTGGGAGGTGCCAATTATATATTATTATTAGCTTTATGTTAGCAACATTGTCTCCTCCATCCATATCCATGATCCATGATCCAACTAATAATAAGGAAGACAACTTTTTTGTGGAAGACTACAACGCCACTTGCATGGCTTTCATTCCATGCGTTAACACTTAACACCCACATACATTATACATATCCCACTGCCTTTTCATTCATATCTAACATATTATGACATTTCACCCTAACATACATATTAGGTTATCATTATTGCTTTATTTCAACCAAACTTCTTTGCAACTTAATAACTATACACATATAGTATATACTTCTTCTTATAAGGGCCCGGCTGACTAACATTTCATATCAAAATTATATTCCTACTATATAATATATATATATTACTCTTGTACCCATATATATATCAAAACCAAATTTCTAATACTAATATAAATTGCTTATTATTAGTTTCTTTTTCATTTTATATGTATTATTGTTTTACTAATTTATTTGATTTTAAGTTCAAATAAAGGCATACAGCAGGCACACATATATAAACATAGACATCAATATATAATTATTAATAATAAGCTGCTAAGTCAAAAGAAATCTAATCCATATATCTTTTTTTCATTTTCTATTAAACCGCTAAACCAATAACAATAAGGAGCTCTCTGATGTTGAAACATCATGAAATGTTCCTCTCCAATTTCCTGCAGGCCAGGGTCTCTCCTTCATCCAAAAGACATCCAATAAGAATAAATAAATAAAAAGGACATGCATATAAACCTAGGATAATATAATATAATTAGTATCTAAATAAAAGTTTCTGTCATCACAAGGCATTAATAAAAGCATGAGTCATCATGTGGGTTGGAATAATACAAATTGATTCTAAGTTCCTAAAATTAATTTGGTGTGGGTTGCAAATGTATGTGCAAACCAAATTATGGATTTACATCCTATTAATTATATCATAAGAATAAGGAGATAATAATTTAAATTTATCTTATTTAATTTAATACTTATATATAATTTTATATATATAACGTTTATAATTATAAACTTATTACATTCAATGTTATCCAATTATTTGAATAATAATTAAATAATGCAAAATTGAGTCATTTTGAATTATTTTAATTACTTTTTATTATTTTTCAAATAGTTTTTTTTTAATCGTAATTGCTAAAGATGGAGTATGCATGCTTCGTGTGAATAATATTTTGTTGATAATATATTATATCGATTTGATATTTATATAATTAAAATAAAATATATTACATGAAATCAATTGCCTATTATTTTTTCTTAAATGCACTCAAATTAAATTTATACAGAAAGGATGCATATCTATATATATGTATATAAAACTTAATTTATTGGTGGGAATATGACATGGTGTTTATTTATCGTACAACATAAAAATTCCTTATCCTGTGATCGATCTAACCAACAAAGATTGCTTTGTGTAGCGTTTTCTTTAACCAAATTCGCTAACCAAAGGCTGCTTTTTAATTGATGTGTTTCTTTTTCCAAAATTACGTAAGTAGTTACCTTTAAAGTTTAAGCACACCTCTCTCTAATGACCAATTGCAAATGGAGCACATTATTCAATTTGTCATCATCCCAAAATTAATAAAGTACACACTCTGAAATCTGAATACAAAAATATTATAATATACTATGGCCGTCGTAGTGACTGATTTCTTTCCTTTAATTAACTACGGTAACCAATTGGCTTCCATGGAATATATAATAATCCAAAATTACGGCTACATCAAGCTTATTTATTAGCTTAGAAAAGAAATTAAATAAAAGAAGAAAAAGGAATATCATGATGATTTATAAATGAGAAATAATAGTATGAATTTAGAAGTAATTTGTTGGAATTAGTTTCATTTGAGTAAAGTCCATTTGATTTTGGTGCACTTTCCAACTGGCGTCTAGCTCAAATACGGATGTATTATGTATGATGAAGAAACTTGCAATCTTTCAGCATCTTGTTTGATTGATGAATGATTAGATATAAAGTAGTACAATGAAATATATAATAAAAGGTGCATGAATATTCTCTTAGTTTCATTGCTAATGTCGGTCATGATTCTATAAATCAGTTTCTTTTCTAAGATTTGTTCTAGTAGCATCGTCGTCCCAAACTTTCAGTTTATTATTGATGAACTTCATGCACAAGTGATGTTTACAAATTTATTATTAAGGTGAAGATTTCCAAATCAAGAACAAATTAAAAGATTCAGACAAAGATTATGCTTGATAACTTAACCAACCACATATATGACTTTAATTTTAATATAAATGAATAATAATTGATAGATGTATATATATATATATCCATACTTTACATAGATACATCACATGGAGAGCTTAATGAAGAAATAAATAATTGAGTGAGTGTAAGTAAATGGATGTCTGAAGTCAGAAGCATGATGATGTGTAAGTGATGCTATGAAAAAGGGTGCAGATGCCTAAAATTGCTCAAAATGATGGTCATCTCCAAGTCAAAAAGCCTCAGTGCCCACCACCTCCTCCTATTGCCTTTTCACAAAACACCGTATCTACCCACGCCTCTTCACATTAACTGCTCTAATTAATTAATAATAAATAAATTAAACAAATACTACTCCTGATGAATATATATGATATGAGCCTCATCTTAATTTGAAAAATTAATGAGTAGCGAGCATAAGGAATGTGTGATGATTAAGGACTAAGGTGGTCTAAAATTGAACCTTACCTCAAATATTGGGATACTGAGATGGATGACTTAACCCACTAGTTGGGATTTCTGTTTGCTTTTCATGGAAGAAAGTTGCCTTCAGCCTGCCTAAGGGTAAGGGGTATTCAGGTCAAATTCAAAATGGAAAGTTGGCGTGGGTTGGAAAGAGACAACCTAGTCCAAAAGATTATTACACTACTCTTAACAATATATATATATATATATAGATGGATAGATAGAAGGGAAATTAAAGGAAGAAGGCAACAATTTGGAAGGGTTAAAGCAATACTGCTAAGGCAAGCTAAACATACACAAGAAAATCCTGTGATTTTACCTTGTCTCTGCCTCTTCCAAAATATTCAAACAAGAAAAGAAAAGGATTCCAAAATAATCTATATATCTTTCTTCTTTCGATATCCCCCTCCCTCAACAAAATTAAATATAATGGCAACAAGAAGAAGAAGAATAGGAGGCATCATGAGCTATATTATTACTATTCTTGTTGCATGGTTTGTGTCTTCACCAGGTTGGTACCCTGCTTTCCCTTAATTAATTGAATTGAATTGATGAGTGACATATAACATATATATATATATATATGCATGCAGTTGAATCATTTGGAATCAACTACGGGCAAGTAGCAAACAATCTACCAGCACCAGATAAAGTGCTAACACTGCTGAGCACCCTCAGGATAACAAAGACCAGAATCTATGACACGAACCCTCAGATCCTGAGATCATTCGCAAACTCAAACATGGACATAATAGTGACGGTGGAGAACGAGATCCTAAGCCAGTTGGATGATCCACAAGCAGCATATCAGTGGGTCAGCACCCACATACTGCCATACCTACCCCAAACAAAGATCACCGGAATTCAGGTTGGAAACGAAGTGTTCACGGACGACGACACAACTCTGATCCAGCACCTTGTCCCTGCAGTCATAAACATCCACAATGCTCTCTCCAAATCAGGATACTCAAACATCCAAGTGTCCACACCAAGCTCTCTGGCAGTTCTGGATGAGTCATACCCTCCATCTGCAGGCACATTCAAGGCGGAGATATCCACAATCATGTACCAGTTCTTGAACTTCCTGGCAACAACCAAGACCCCGTTTTGGATCAATGCGTACCCATACTTTGCATACAAAGACGAACCCGATCAGATTCCAGTGGACTACGTTCTCTTCAATCCAAACTCGGGAATGGTTGATCCCAACACCAAGCTTCGCTATGACAACATGCTGTATGCAATGGTGGACGCCGTCTACTTCGCCATTGGCAAGATGGGGTTCAAGGGGATTGAGGTGAGAGTGTCTGAAACTGGTTGGCCTTCAAAGGGTGACGTAGACGAGGCTGGTGCAAGTCCACAGAATGCGGCTACTTACAATAGAAACTTGTTGAGGAGGCAAATGGCGAATGAAGGAACTCCATTGAATCCCAGGATGAGGTTGGAGGTTTACTTGTTTGCATTGTTCAATGAAGATTTGAAGCCTGGACCTACCTCTGAAAGAAACTACGGTCTCTTTCAACCTGATGAGTCTATGACTTACAACGTAGGCTTCTCTGCTCTCGCAACCACATCATCATCACCTTCATCTTCTTCGGCTTCATTTTCCATTGCCTCATCACATGCCACTTACACCAAGGTCGTTATCTCTTCCATCCATCACTTTCTTTTTTATTACTTCATATTTATAATTATTAATAATGTTAAAATTGAATAATTTGGAACAGGTGGTTCAGAAAGGATACCAAAGCCTGATGTATTGGATGTTGTTTGCGTATTGGGTGATTTCAGCAGCACTCTATGTGTGAACTGTCAACACAACACCATCCCATCCTCTGCGCATGCGCTAATTCCTGTGTATACATACACTTTTAAAGTAGAGCTTCAATTCATCAGCTCTCATCTATTAAAGCCATCATCCTATACATACATTTTGTGCAAGAAAGAAAAGGGAACACAGCATGGATCAGAATTCAGAACACATACACTTTCCAAAAGATTATTGGAAAGAAAGAAACGAGTGAAGAATGAAGACCAACATCTCTTAATTCAAGTGGCTATACTTTCTTTAATCCACCTTCCACCTTTAGTCACATTAATTATTCTACCATGTGGCCGCAATGTGATGTGAAATTTAGCTTATTTTTAGGTACATAAAGGAACAAAAATGCCACCTCATTCTTACAATTCAATGCAAGATGATGTTGTAACACAATCCCTCATTTCTACTTTTAAATACCAATATATCTTAGCTTAGCTTCTGTGTTTCTCATTATATAATATATACGTAAACTCTTAATTTCACTTTTAATTCTAAGATGTGATGGAGAATACCTAGGCTTACATACTTCCATTGTCACAGCTTGAGGAGAAAGAGTAAAGGCTAGCTTTCTTTGCAGTATAATGCATAAGACAGTACTATACTGTTATTATTGAGGCTACCCTATATATGCATCACCTCACTCTATTGGCTCTTATGAAAAGCTTATCTATTTGTATGTAAGGTGGAATCCATTAGTGTTATGCAAATCACTAGTTAATATTTACAAAATTGATATCTTCTTATAAAATATATAACCTAGGTAGTATTGTTAAATATGGTAGTTTAACAGTTGAATCAAGATTTTATATTTAAATAAAATGTTGTATATGGAAAATAGGAGAGGTTTATTTCCCATAATATTCCAAATAAGTTAGTTGATGAATCTGAATACAGCATTTCAAATTGGGTTAAGGTACAATGTTATTTATTAAGATGATGATGTGGTAGGACTATTATTCAATTCCTTCTCCCCTTAGCCGCTTTTGCAACCTTGAATATGGTAAAGTGCATAGATGTTAATATGAAAATGTAATTAGAAAGTACAGAAAGATAAGGCTTTAATTTGTTTTAGGTTATTTATAATTATCCAGAAGAGGACAATGGGGCGGTCGTTCTTTATTCCTTGGCCGAATATGCATCAGCATATATAAAGGCCATAGGGCCACCATAGAAATTTCTTTTTCAGATGGAAACTTTATTTTCAATATTTTTATTATTTATTTAATTTAACTTGTTTTATAGTCCTTCTATTTTCTTCTGTCCTAAAGAAGAACCATCAAATTAACCTCAGGCATATATATGAGAGAAAAAAGTGATAGATATGGATAGGTTTGACATCAGCTAACGTGGTGCACATGAACCCCTCAAAAGATCAATTAATTAATAAAATTATGAAAAAAAATATAATGTGAAATATAATTTTGCAAAGATGAGAATCCCAGGAAGCATATATGTGTCGTTATTGTATGAAAGTTCTTGGTGCAGACAAGTGATGTGAGAATGGTGCATATGAGAGAGTAATTTGGGGTTTAGTAAGATTAGATTAATAATGGCATATGCCTCCCCAAGTTGGGGGTCCCAATAGTGAAGTGTGAAGTGCTACTTGGTTCTCACCTTCTTGCAGTTCTCACCCTAACCTGCCCTTTGATTTGTTTCGGAGGATGCGTTGCAACTGCATTCAGTCTTTTCTCAGCAGCTGCTGAGATGCAGAGTTTTCTTTGAGCCAAGTGTTAATACCTCAGGACATGTACCTCTGTACGTGTATTTCTTTTTTATCAAATAAATATGATCTAAAGACTTTTACAGTGCTAGTGATTTAAAAAATAAATATTTATATATAAAAAAAAGCTGAGAAATTGATATTTTAGGGGAATTATATGTGCATGGTTATGGTATCTTTTGATTTGGAATATAACAAGGTAAGGGAAAATATATGTGAGAAAAAGGTATATATACATTTCTTTGCATGTGTGGCACGCAAGAGTAGAATTATAGATTTGAAAAGCAATATATATAGTGATGGAAAGATGAAATCAGATTGATATGAGATGGAATTAATTATGAAGGAAGTAGTGGAAAAAATTGATAATTTGAGTGAATGTGTGGGGAATTGCATGAGCGATGGAGGTGGTAGTGGTACGAGAGTTATAGCGTATTACGTGATGGTTGGGTCTGTTGGGTGTGTGTGTGTGGTTTTTAAAGAGAATGTACAGCAAGTCAAAGAAGTTGATACGAGGGCCCAAGCCCAAGCCCAAGCCCAAGGCCGCTAAGGATGATGACGTAAGGAGCTATTTAGCTGCTGATATAGTTCACAGTGGAGAGCTTGCACGGCAGAGATTGCAGGATTTCAAAGCAGCTAAAGCCAATCCAGAAACCCTTGAGAACGCTGAGAAGCTTCTGGAGACTTTGCTTGAAGGAGAACATCCCGATTTACTCATGCTTCAGAAAACGGTGGGCAAGCTGGAAATGAGCGGAAGAGAAGATTCGGCTGCGCAAATACTTAGAAAGGCAATCAAAAGAGCGATTGATGAGAAGAAAAGGCACGAAGCTTACGAGTTTGAAATGCTGCTGGTTGAAATGCTCATTTACAAGGGCAATGATCCAATTTACTTGAAGGAGGCATTGACATGTAGCTGCTTGGATGATGAGTCACTCAAAGATGCACGCCGCCCCCTGTACAAGGCAATGATCCACAAAATGCTGGCTAACACCAACGAAGCTAAAAAATGCTGGCAAGAATACGTTCAAGCAAGAGACCCGCATGTCCATTTTGACGTAATATATGTCCCACGTTTGCGCCAGGCTTCACCCTCTCAGATCGATTTCCAACTCTTTCAAGAAAAAGTCAACCGTCTTCAAACAGCCATATCCAAAAACTGACTTTCAATTACATTTCATTTCGTGCCTTCAGTTATCATATTCAATTATGCTTCATCACTTTAACTTTCAAGCTACGGCTTATTATTATATATAAGAAATTAATTAAGAATCAATGACAAGTATGAAAGGGCATCGTTAATAAGGTAAAATACATGATTTCCTAGCTGGTTGACAACCCATCTTTACACTAATACTGATACATACATATTGTACCAAATAAACAAAATATGATAAAGCAATACCAACTTTGATAATGACACCATGAAATCAACTTTGTCTTTAATTTAAGATTAATAATGCGCGCCGCCTAACCTAAACCTGCTTTTAAATATTATTATTTATGTTTATAGATTTGTCTTGATCTAATATTGACCAATTCAGGCTTTGTTGCTTTTGCAACTAACTTGCTAGAATACGCCCCACCTTTATAGAGCGCCCAAAAACCGTCCTTTTAGAAGGCACACATTACACATATGAACAAAATTTTGCATCATTCAACAGAAATCCGTAGAAAAATAAGCAAGAGAGTTTTATGGGGAAGCTAATTACAAGAACAAAACCTCTAATCTTCCAATCAAAGCTCCTCTGTTTTTCTCTGTTATACCTCTTCACCACTCTCTTCCTCGCTCTCTCTCAATCCAAATGCTTCTTCTTCACATCTTCCCCTTTGGATCCAATTCAGAATCCTCTCTTCTCCTACCCTTCTTCCTATGGAGAACACAAGTATGCTCTCTCAACCACACGTTCAACATGCACTTCCCCTGTTTTCTTTTCAGGTCCTCTCTTCTCTCTCATTCTCTCCCAATGCACACACAATTTATCTTCTTCTTGTTGTTGTGATAAAGATGAATAATTATCGGATTCAGATTACTTGGATGTTGTGAAGGAGATCAAGAATTTGATAGAGAACTCTTCTTCAGCTGAGTGGAGTGCTCTGCGGTACATGCAGGGGAATGCAGAGAGTTTTGGTGGGAAGCTGAGCACCAAGGCCAGGTTATCTTACTTTGATCATCAAATGGATAATAGTAAAGTACCGTGTGGCTTTCTCAAGAAATTTCCAATCACTGATTCTGGTGAGTGAGTTTCCTCTTGACATACATAAATCACATCACATGAATGCTTTTATTTATATATACGTAATGTTAATGATTTAGATAGAATTGCGATGGACAAGTGTGAGGGTGTAGTAGTAGTTTCAGCAATCTTCAATGACCATGACAAAATACGCCAACCCAAGGGGATTGGTTCCAAAACAATGGAACAAGTGTGTTTCTTCATGTTTATAGATGATGTGACAATGAGGGGGCTTGAAGATCATGGATTGGTTTCGGGGAAATCAAGAGAGCACAACAAGATAGGTGTGTGGAGGATCGTTCAGGTTGCGAAACAAGAGCTGTATGAGAGCCCAGCAATGAATGGGATCATACCAAAATACTTAGTCCACAGGCTCTTCCCAAATTCCAAATTCAGCATTTGGGTGGATGCAAAGTTGCAACTTGTGGTTGATCCTTTGTTGTTGATTCACTCGCTTGTTATATCTGAGAATGTGGACATGGCTATATCAAAACATCCTTTTTATCTTCACACCATGGAAGAAGCAATGGCAACTGCCAGATGGAAGAAATGGTGGGATGTTAACGCCTTGAAGCAGCAGATGGAGACATACTGTGAACATGGACTAGAGCCATGGACCCCAACCAAGCACCCTTATGCTTCAGGTAACTCAACTTTTTCTTACATTTATCAACTGCATAAACATATCAACTTTCTTTTAAAATTATCATTATCATGAATCATGATGGTTACTTGGATGGTAAGTCTATATTGTATACTTTTCATGAACCTTTGATTTAGCATTAAGCCACATAAACTATAGCATTTGACTTTTGCAAGTTACATTATATTTAGTATTTGTCAATGTGGTCTAGTTCTTATTTTAAGGAACGTGACAAGTTATGCCGCCGTTAGAATCGGAATGTCTTCAATAGGGGAAGGTACTTCCCATGAAGGTTTCAATTACTTTTTCTGTCTTTTAGTAATACGAGTATGATTGAAAATAATAATATACATACATTGTGTAAATTAGTATGGAAGTAGGAAGGAAGGGTGGGTGCATTAAACATGAGTCATAATCTCATTTAAAAAAAGAAAAGAAAAGAAAAGTAGACGATGACAAAAAATGAATCACAGCTACTCCGTGAAATGTATGTGGTCCCAAAGGTGGTGTTGTTTTGGTGAGAGTGGTTCAAAAGGTTTGGATCTAGTTAATGCATGTTAGTGAGCTTAGAGTTAGCTAGGTAGGTAATAGGTATATGAGTGTGATCGAGGATTGATGCATGGTGCGGTGTGTTGGACAGATGTGCCAGATAGTGCTCTGATCCTGAGGAGGCATGGAATTGGAAGTAACCTATTCTCATGCCTAATGTTCAATGAGTTGGAGGCATTCAACCCCAGAGATCAATTGCCCTTTGCATTTGTGAGGGATAAGATGAAGCCCAACGTTACAATCAACATGTTTGAGGTGGAAGTGTTTGAGCAGGTGGCACTTGAGTTCAGACACAATCTCAAGAAGAAGCAGAGGCTCTTGTCCACTTCGGCCATAAGGACCAAAAGGGCACACCCTGATTTCTTCTATGTTAATGGCAGCTGTTGCAGCACCAAGTGCCACAACTATCTTTCCACCATGTGGGCTCAATCCAATCATTCATAAAATCTTTCTTCAAAATCACCACCCCACCTCTAAACCATGCCTTAGATCAAATTCCATTCAATTTTTATGTACATATAAATGCACTTTTACTATAAATGCTGCACCAATTTGATTTTCTTTTTAATTGAGTCGAATTAGATCAAATCTACTTGTCCAATAATAGTGAAATATAAATTAAATATCATTATTTTAATATAAAAAGGAAAGCAATTAATATTATTATTTTCTCAACGTATAATAGACACAGAGACAGAGAGAGAAAAAAGCTGACAGGGTGTTATTAGATATTAAATTATTAATAGAATGTTCCCTTGGTTCTGGCATTTTTTAGTCAGTTATTGGGTGGGGTTGTATAGTGTGAAAAGAATAAGGAAATTACTAATGATGATGAGAATAAATTTGGTTCTTATGCTTAGAAGGAGGAAAAGTTTGTAAAATCTGCAATTTACGTACCCCTTACCCTTTCCTTAATTACCTCATCTCTAACTCTAAGTAAATTAAAGAAGAATGAGAATTGAAATATGAAAGAATATGAAACAGACATCATGTACATTGAATATGAAAGTCACGGTGGTGGTGGCCTCCAATTTAATTTGTGAGCCCCGCCCCCGCCAACCAAAGCTAGCTACATTCTTTACATTTCATTTGCTATTTAACTATTTATGGATGGGATTCAAAGTAATAAGCTATTTCTTAATTCAAATCTCTTTCATCATCATGTGATATGTGGCTCCACAAATAAGAATAATTAATAGGGCCCACAATACCTATTATAATTATATTAACATTCTTAGCTTAGCTTGCAATTTGCTTTGGGCAATGAGCATGCATGGTTCCTATAGGAAACTAAAAACGCATTCTAGTCATGGTTCCTATATAAATAAACCAACATATTATTGTTGTGTGGCATGCACATGCATCGTGTAAAGAGCTCCCTATCTACAATGCATGCATGAATGAACAAGAACAAAGTAAACGCCACGATATATATTTTTGGTTTCCCCAACGAAGATGCAAATTCCTCACATGATCCTGGACTAGTTTACCATATCCATTGGAGCATTTACATAAATACAATTCTATTTCTATATTGAAAATAATTCGACATATTTACATAAGTACTTTAAGGATCGGATCGGAACATGCATGCATATATGCTCAATTAACAATTCGCCATTACAAGCCACCACATAATAAGCATGCAATTGGATAATAAACGATATTAATTAGTGTTAGAAGCAAAGGCAGAGTAGCTAATAAATAAGAAAGAAAAATGTAAAGATGGTCATTCAAAGTGGAGCACTGTACTGATGTTGCAGGTGTGAAGAATTTAAGAGCAGCAAGGAATAGAATTGATGATAATAAGCAAGAATTGAAGCTAATAAGGTTCACCAAAATCATGTATGTGTGTTTAATTTGCTAAGGTACGGTCTGTGTTAGTATCTTGTGATTATAGCATGCATCCTCCTCCTATATATCCTGTTACAAAATACAGAAGATGATGCATAATAAGATAGGAATGAAGAAGCTAATGCAATATAGTAGTTAAGGTAGCTATATAGCCAATTAAGTTGGATATATATAATAAGATTACCTGATAATTTTATTTTGTGAAGCTAAGGCTGTTGCGAGGTGAGATGGCAGTGGAAGGATGAATAGGCGGCGGAGTTAGGTTGATCGTTGTGGCACGGGGACGAACCCGAAGGTGGCACGAATCCTTTTGGTAGCATTACTGAGAATGCTCCACTGCTGCTACTACTGCTACTACTTGATGATGATGATGATGAGTAGTACAGGGCCTTGTTCTTCTTGCTGTTCTTGCTCTTGTTCTTGTTCTTGTGCCTCTTCTTCATCATCATCCTCTTCTTCTTCTGCTTGATCCTCTCATCACATTCATCATCATCTTTCTTGTTGTTCTTGAGGTAGAACACTTGGTGGTACTGGGACAGTGTGCTCGCGGTGCTTAATACCGGAGAAGAAGAAGAAGAAGAAGAAGAAGAAGAAGAAGAAGAAGAAGAAGAAGAAGAAGAAGAAGAAGAAGAAGAAGAAGAAGGGTGATAATGGTGGTGGTGGCGGTTGTGATTTTGATGATGGTTAAGGAAGGAAGATGAATAAGAAGAATGAAGAGTGAGAAAGATGATGATAAGGAATACGAAAATGGTAGCCATGAGAGATGGAGATTGATTATGATTCAGAATTAACAGCGCCAATTCCAAATAATTCCTTTTCAGATGGATAAAGAAATAGTATGTATGGATCCCAAATTCACTCTCCACTCTCCATAGCGCCCAAATCTCATACCAATATATGCTTCAACTCATTTTCATTCCTCTCACACTTTTTATTCCTCTATAATTACCTCCCACAATAATATCTTAAATTCTTTAAATAATAACTCAAATTCTTTCAATAGCCATAAAACTGATAAACAATAAGTAACTGACATTTTCTTAGATAAATTATGTTTATATGGTGAGGGAAAACATAATAGCAATAAGACTAATATAATTAAGGTGAGTTTGATGTAGTTGGTGTTTAATTTGTTTATGTATCCCTTTTTATTATAGGGTGCTACCAAACCAACTAGTTCAATTTGCATTTAAAGATATTACCCAATCAGAGAAGGTGACAGCAGTCAATAAGCTACCTTTGCTTCTAAAACAAACACACAATGGGGAACTAAGAAAACTGAAAGCATTCCCGGAGAAGTTATAAGAAATTAATGAAGTGATACTTATTTCTATTATCATGGTTGGTTTTTAGTAGATTTTTTTGTATCCAGTAGATGAATAACATAAATTACTTTTATTTATATCCAACTACCACTTCCCCTTGAATATTTTCTATTATGCGAAAAAAATATTAACAATCAAATTAAAATTAGTGATTAGTATGAAACACATGTAGACAAAAAAAAAGTATAAAAATATAAAAAATTAATTAAACAACGTATATATTTAAATACATGGATAATTAGTGTATAAATAATTTTTTGAAATATTAAATTGTAATAAATAATATTATGATAATGTCAATGATTAGTAATTGCTTTCTAAATGTAAAATGATTTTACGCAAAAAATGAATGGTAAAACAATATCATTGACCAAAAAAAAAAAAAAAAAGATAAAAAAGCAATAAGAAGAAGAAGATCTAAGAAAAACAACACTTTGTTGAGTTGAAAGAGTGGAGGAGTCAGGAGTGATTGCAAGTATCAATTTGGCGCAAGAGCGCGCTCTCTCTCTTTCTCATTCTCTGCGTTGCTTCCGATGATGAATACCTTAATCCTGCGCAATCGAATTCCAACCTGACTTCTCTTCTCTCTTAATTTCTATATTTCCAAATTTGGATCCAATTGATTCGTATATTGTGATCTAGCAGCAGCATGTCCAACTCCTTACCCTACTCCAAGAAAGATGTTGACTACGATAACGCAAAGTTTCGCCACCGCTCTTTCTCAAAGGTATTTCCCCCTTTTCTTTTTGGCTCTCAGCTCTCAGCTCTCAATTCAATCCTGTTTTATCCAAGTCAACACCCCCAATTTTAATTCTTTATTCCTTTCATCATCAGAGTGTAGATTTGTCTAATCTTGTTGCTGGGGTAATTGACAAACTGTGATTTCAGATCAAAGCTATAGTTTTTAATTTTCATTTTTTTTTCTTCTTAACTTTTGGGAATGGGAACCCATTTTTGTTGTTGTGAAATATGATGCTATCTGTTGTACGAATTAGGCTCTTGAATTATAGAAATGCTTGCGTTGATTGGTGGATAGAGAGTTGAACTGTTGCAGCAGCTAGTTATTCTTACATGTGTTAGTAAAGATAGTGGAGAATTTAGTTGTATCTTGATCACTGTACTGGTGTTCTATATATGAAATTTTGTCGAGACATAGAAAGCATCAAACTTTGCTCTAATTCACATCGTCTCATTTTGCTTGTTATGGTTCTATATTCCGTAGCCGCCAGAGATACTTCTTAAATCTAGGTTGCCTATGCACATGTATCGTGCTGCACCCTTATGTTAGATGCTCCTCTCTATGATCTTGACATGAGGTTCTATCTTTGGAGATTGCCACCGTGCTGTATAGCTTTATAGTGAACATAATGTTGTAACGAAACATAATGTCATCTCAGTTGTCCACAATGAACATCGTACATGTAATTGACTTGTTGAACAATAGTGAGTCCATAACCTGTAAAATTCCAGTGTAAACTTACCCTGATTTATGTATATTCAAAACTTTTTTTATTTGTTCCTATTTATTTTCTGACTTTTACTGATTCTGAGTTTATCATTCCTACAACAAATGATATATTTCCGTCTTTTACTTAAATATGGGGAAAAAAAAAAAAAAAAACATTTCTTTATCGCATCTTGATTGTACAGGTCATTGCTCAGAGCTTTCTCGTCAGTAACCGAAAGTGGGATTGTTTTAGCTGTAGTACTGGAAAGTTTCTACTTCTGTTACTGATCTTTGGTGTAGCATATCTTATGTTGACGCATACGAGTCCCATTGATGTAGTTTCTAAGGATCAAACAATAGGAAATAGTAACAATGAAGGTATCAATATTACTAATGGTGCTGGTAGATTAAAGAAGTTATGGAGACGGGCCCCAAGGCTTCCTCCTCGGTTACCACCTGATGCTAAAGGGACTAATAATGGTATTGGTCATGCAATTGAAAATCGTGATGTCAGGTCAATGTGGATTACCAGGAAGCAAAAGGTCAAAGATGCTTTTATTCATGCTTGGTCTGGCTACAAAAAATATGCAATGGGTTATGATGAACTTATGCCACTGAGCCACCATGGAACTGATGGATTAGGGGGATTAGGTGCTACAGTAGTGGATGCTCTTGATACAGCTATGATAATGGGCATTGACGAAGTTGTTGCCGAAGCAGGAACTTGGATTGAAGAAAACCTTTCCAATAGAATTAGCAATAAGGGACAAGTAAATTTATTTGAAACCACAATACGGGTTCTGGGTGGCCTATTAAGTGCATACCATCTAAGCGGCGGGGAAAAGGGAATGAACACAACTCATGCAGGACCTAAACCCACTGTTTATCTAGAAACTGCTAAGAATTTGGCTGATCGTCTGCTATCTGCTTTTACAGCCAGTCCAACAGCTATTCCATTTAGTGATGTTATTTTGCATGACTCATCAGGCCGTGCAGCTCCTGGTGGATTGAGTAGCACAGCAGAAGTTTCCACTTTACAGCTTGAGTTTAATTATCTCAGTTCTGTATCTGGTGATCAGAAATATAGTTTGGAGGCAATGAAAGTCATGGATCACATAAAGACTCTTCCAAAGACTGAAGGACTAGTTCCCATCTACATTAGGTAAGGAATCTCCCATAATTTGACTGAAATATTCTGCCATTAGTTTTAACTTGGGTAATTTTTGATAAATCTTTATAAGTGTTCTTTGCTCAATTAATCAATTGTCTTACCAACTTTTCACCCACTATCTTGTTGATGCTATCATGCTACTATTTCCTCATGCATTTTCTTATCATATTTCTACTATATAAATGCAGCCCTCATTCTGGTCAATTCAGTGGAGAAAATATTAGATTGGGATCCCGTGGGGACAGTTACTATGAGTACTTGCTTAAAGTTTGGCTTCAGAGTGGAGCTAGCAGAGATAGTAATACATCGTATCTATATGATATGTATAGGGAAGCAATGAACGGTGTTAGACATCTTCTTGTTCGGAAAACAATTCCTAATGGATTAGTTTTTATTGGCGAATTGCCTTATGGATCAAATGGTGATTTCAGCCCAAAAATGGATCATCTGGTATGTTGTACCTCCTAATTATGAATCTTGACAATGCTTGAAATCTTTTTAGCGAATTAGTTACTTGAAAATTCCATTCAATAGAAACCGTGCCAATTTACTGAGTTATTGGGCTAAATGTTTAGGCAATGAACCTGCTATTTATTTGACACTGATGAAATGTGATTTGGCTTGTTATTAAATTGTATCTATTTGTAATTGGGGGACTTGAGGTATCAAATTCATTTTCCCCTTTGAAGTTACAATATGCCCTTCCTGTGGTACTCTTAAGTTATCAAACAAAATTAGACAGTCAAAGCCCCTGCACTTGACCTTTATCTAGCATACATAGTATATGATATGCTTGCTTCATGCCAAGATTTGCTTTTTTGTGTCCTTGGTAAAATTCATTCCTCAAACAACTTAATTTCTGCCCATTTTGTTTTATGTATAAGGAACAGCATTTGCCTTGAGTACTTCCATATAGACATTTTGGTTTTCACATGTCACATGATGATGTCGTAATTGTAGAATGTATTTGAATAAAAAAAGAGCCTACGTTATGTAGTAGTGTTACATAAGAACTCTAGGAAAATAGATGGTCACAACCGTTATTGGCTGTACTGTGTGATACTGTGATTGGTCCAGTACATTGGCATTTTACATTAGCAGTATTACTTAAGAGCTATAAGATAGGTTATATAATGACTTTAGTGCTCTTTAAAATGTGTTTCTATCAAGCATTTTAATCAGTTGTTAATGAATGTGTGTGTTGACATTGTCCTAATAATGTTTATGTAAATTGATGCAACCAATCCAGGTGTGTTTCTTATCTGGTACTCTTGCACTGGGTGCCACCAAAGGCCTCACAAAAGAACAAGCAATGAAAAACAATATGCTTAACTTTGAAGATCTGGAAAATATGAAGCTTGCAGAAGATCTGGCTAAAACATGCTTTGAGATGTATTCAGTAACTTCTACTGGTCTGGCTCCTGAAATTGCTTACTTTCATACCGAGGTTTGTGAGACTATTGTGGCACTTTGAATTATTTATTTGGTAAACTGTTCAAAAGTAAATTCTTCTATGCATCTGATTGTCTAAGTATGTCCTCTGCTCTGTGGGGACTGGGGCCATATATGCATATTATTTGTTTTCTTGCATTGATGTATATAGCAAGAATGGAGTCTTGACATCTAGCATCTGTTTTATATAGGATTATTCTGAACAAGATCTTGATGGAGGAAATAAGAGCTCAGAATACGTGAACGACATTATCATAAAACCTTCTGATCGTCATAATCTCTTGAGACCTGAGACTGTGGAATCATTGTTTGTTTTATACCGTATTACTGACGATCCAAAGTATGATTCCACCGCCTCTCTCTCTCTCACATGTCTAAGGATAATTTATATTTTCGTTTGCTGTGGTAATAATTTTCTTAAATATATATTTTCTCTTACAGATACCGTGAGTGGGGTTGGCAAATCTTTGAAGCTTTTGAGAAATACACAAAGGTTGATACCGGTGGATATTGTTCTCTGGACGACGTAACTACTATTCCTCCGAATAAAAGAGACAAAATGGAGACTTTCTTTCTAGGAGAAACACTGAAGTATTTATACTTGCTTTTTGAGGACAGTTCGGTCATTCCATTGGATAAATTTGTTTTTAACACAGAGGCACATCCTATACCGATCAATTTGAAGAGTTGAGTTTTATTTGTCAATGGCATTCATGAGCCAAAGTTTTCAGACGACTCCGGCTGACACAAAAGTGAGATGATTCTTTTAAGGTTACTCAGGCATCTCTTTTGGCTAAGCTAGAGCACTTCTGGTTGTAAAGGCATTGATTAGATGGGTTCTGAGGTATCATCCAAACTGTGAAATACTGTTTGATTGAATTGTGAAGTACATGGGCAAACACATTACAGGGTCAGTCACTTGATTATATGACTTGGTTTTCTTGGACTAGTAACTACCCCTATCTTGATGACATTGTAAATTTTTGTTTCCACAATTATAAACAAAGAGCCTCTGTTGTAATTGAATTGTATCATTTTTTCAAATATCTAGCTGGATGTTTATCATTGTTACCATTTGATTATAACACTATCATTAGCTTTCGTAAAGGTACAACCTAGCCTTACATGTGCACTGGTAATATCATAATGTCAAATTTTCACTATCACTGGAAAGAAAGAAGAGATGATCTCCATCCCGAATGACCTTTATGTCGTCTATCTCTGCATTCTCTTTATTAATTACTTTTGTAGGTTTCAAGCCTCCAAATTTTTCACC
>JASCZI010090885.1:35604-63312 GCA_036250425.1 Stylosanthes scabra
CAGCATCCAAAAAGTCTCAATAGCAAAAGCAGCTATAAGTGTATTACATGGACCGAAAAATGCAACATTTGTGAGCACCCTATAATTATTATGAAGAGGTAGGTAGGAAGAAATTGGAAAAGGCCTGTAAATTTGTTGTTGATGAGTAGTGATGAGTCCAACTAACTAAGATATAGTAGGAGACCATAATAATGCAAGAGTTGAAATTAAAACCAGATTTTTACTTTCCAATTTCTATGCAAATGAGGGAGGACGCACTCATCACTCATGGCCTGTCCCTTGATGACTCATGAGGTAGGTAATTAGAAGAGAATACTAAAATTAAAACAACATTAAATGCAACTTTAATTTAGCTTTATTAAGATCAGAACTCAGAAGAGGATTGAGTACGCATATTCAATTCCGTCCCCAAAGGTTATTATTATTATCTGATCTTGATGAGGAATGATATGACATGATATCCGACCAAAAAGTTGATATTTATTTTGATAGTGCCCAGGCCACTCAAGCTTATAAGTGTTTCAATTCGTATATGTCTTCTACGTCCTCCCATTTAATGATTCCCGCCATAGCTCATCAGGGTTTTTGCATCATGCATGAATTCATCGATTTTCATAATGCTTTAATATAAGTTTGACACATGATTAATACTACCACACAATAATATTGAAATCCCACTAACACCACTATATTCCAACCCACTAATTTTGTGTAACTTCTTGCATCAGTAATATTCAATGCCCAGAAGTTATTAGCTGATCTTATGCATGCGATGGATGAACAACGCAAGAAGTTGTTCTTTCTATCTCTTCTTAGTGGACTAACCATACAACGGACAAGATCACAGTACAAATACCGCTTCCTCCGGAATATGTTTCATCGCTTTTCAACTAATAATAACTACAATTCTTTTTATTATTATATGTATCTGTATTATATTATGTCAACTAAATTTTAAGGATAATTAATTTGTTCTTTTTATTAATCTATCTCACTAACATAAATTCATGCCACATTCATCATCATGTAGTATCATCGTTGGATAATATTGTCAATAATTTAATCAATCTAATTGAAGTTCACAATATTAATTATTATTATTAATAATAATAATAATTAAAAATAGAGCAATTTACTAAAACAAAATGAAGTTGTTATTGTGGCATGTTGGATCCATGAGATGCATGCGCAACATAGCGTACGGAATATATATAGCTATATATATGTTGGTGCTTGGTGCTTGGTGGCAAATCGCAATCTGAAATCTGAATATGATTTTGTGTTGCATTGCTTTTCCACACGGCAATAAAATGAAGGGTCCATGTCCATTCCGGCCATGTGTGTGCTGTGTGCTGTGTGCATGTATATAATATATAATTAGAATAATGGAGTGATTATATATACCCTTCAAATTAAATTTCTATTAGCGACTACATACTACTATAATAATAATGCCATATGCCACTGCTACTTGTCTCCTCTTGTTTTCCTCTCTATCTCATGACTCATCTCTGTGCATCATATGCGTATTCCTTCTTCTCCATCGATTTATCAGCCTCTTCTAAGGCCATTTGGCTGTTGATTGATAATAAAAGTTTTATCTAACAAATATATGTAATTATATATTTATATAATATATAACTACCAAATTTTTCTTTTATAATTTAGATCACTTCGTTGTTTTTGTGGTGTATTCATCGCGCACACCATATGTAATTGTGCTAATTGAGATAAATGACATCATGAGATTTGACTATCAAAACAAGTGTGCATATCGTCCCATTCAATTTGAACTCACCTTAATTTGATACATATATCATTATATCTATATATATGTTGTGATGTTTCATTAATAACTTAGACTGCGTTTGCTGTATATTTTTATTTTTAATATTTTTTTTTAAAAAAAACTTACAATATTATTATTTTTATTATTTTCCTTTTTTTTTTGACACTTCTTTTTTTAAAATACAATTGTAAATAGACTTTCCTTCAAAAGAAACTAAGGCCGAAATGGACTGAAGCAAGCATAAACGGACTGCCAAAAAAAACCTAAAAACTTTAATAGGCCAAACAATAATAGCAATATATATTCACCGAAAAAAAATTATAGCAATATATTCCCTTACCATCAATCTTAATTTGTTTTATATCTATAATTTTTGCTATCAATCCTCAATACATTTGGTCACAAAAAAATCCTCAACATATTTAATTAATAATTTAATATTATATTTTAATCATCACTTTTTAATATGAATAATTAATTAAAGATAAAAAATAATAAATTTTGATAAACATATAGTATTCCTCAAAAGAAAATATATAAAAAAGAAAAAGACAAATATAATACCATGTATCATCCTACCAAAGCAAAATAGAAAATCCAATTTCTTTATTTGTTTGCGTTTTTTTTGTATATATATATAAAATGGATAGAGATGGAGATTCTATTTTTGCAAGGGGCCAGCTTATAGCCGAAGCCCTCAGGTGTGACGGTGTGAGGGTGATCCGTGATCAATTAAGAGACCCCCAAATAATTGGGCTGTCGTAAAGGGGCCAGCTTAGCCAAAGCCCTTCACAAACTTGATTGAAACAATCTCTCCTCTTAAAGCCCAAGAGAAAAAAAATCAATCTCTCCTCTTTAATAGGTTTTTTTGTTCAAGACTTGAAAAAATATCCAGACCAAAAAAATTCAAAATATGAATTCTTATCTACTCTAATTCTTGGTGTGGATAATTATATCTATAATACTATTGAATAGAGTTTGATCTTAGATAAATTTTATTCATTAGCCTATAAACGAAAATTATAGATATTATTCTAAGTGCAAATTAATTTTATTGTAACACATTGAACCAAACCACATAATATATATTTGGAGAGAGAATAAACATCGGCAACAAAATAAATAATTTGTGTTCATAGTAAGGTTGAATCTACTCAAACTTTTGGTTCGTCAAATTTGAAATTTAAAATTAGTTAAATTATTAAGGAGATAAAGTAAGAGACAATGAGACATACTGAATTTTTGTAAATGGAGTTTATTCATTTATTAAAAATGGGAAACATCATAGATTAAATCACGGGTTATGTCCAATGTATATGTGAACAGAGTACACTGTCGAGTGCCGTAATACGGAGGTGGCTGCGGGATCCAACATAAGACCACTAGACCAGGGTCTTAACTCTTACTACCAAATTATTACACATGCTGAAATAAATTATAACACTAGTTGAATCTGATATTTTGTTTTCAAAATTTAGACATTAACATTTTAATCATTCACCTTGTAAAAGCTAGTTATATTATGTATGATACCAAATGAATGATTAACGTCTTAGAATCTAAACCTTGAAGTATAATTATTCAAAAAGAAAGGAAAAGAAAATTTGTGTGTCCACACTAGAGATGTGAAAGAATTTTGTATAAACAAATTTCAATTTAATATAAAGTTGGATTTATATATTTAAGCTCAAAAAAGAAGAAGATGAAATGGGAGGGACCAGGAGCAAAGAGCATAGAGTCCATAGGAGGTGGGTGAGAATCTTATATAAAAAGACACTCACTCTTCCCACTCTCTTTACCCTTCCTTTTGTGTTTCCTCCTGCTCTTCGAGAGAGAGAGAGAGAGAGAGAATATTTTGGGCGTGCAGAGATTAGAGATATGGCTCGAAGCTCAACAACAATGAAATGGGTCTCCATGTTCATGCTCCTTCTACTCCCCCATTTCACCCTCACTACAACTAAGGCAGATGATGGTAAGGTTCTCTCTTTGCTCACCAACATCTGTGTTTCTATATTCCTGAGATCTGATCAATTATGCTGCCTTTTTTCCTTTTGTGTACTAGTACTATGCTACCATAATGTTTTGTTAGAGTGTTTTACTTGTTATTTTAGAATTGTATGTGTGGGTGCTTCTGGAATTTGATTTAACTCATTTGAACTGTTGGACTTGGGGAGTTTAGCCCATTTTTGTAGGACATTAAGAATATTGAGTTCTAACTTGGAACCATTTTCCTCTTTTGTGAGACCCTTTGAGCTTCATTTTGTTGATGATGCACTTGTACTTGTAGATGAATTAGTTACATTGCTCTGTTCACTTCTCCACCGACTCTGCAATAACAATGAACAACTCAAAATACTAGTATACATGAGGGCACCTTTCCGCCTTTCAATTTCATGTCATTCTCTAATTTCTTCTTTCTCCATTTTCCCTTAAGTCTACAGTTTCAAGGATGAAGGTAAACTTGTAACCAAGATGGCCATGAACGAAAACAAAAGATCTATTAGGAAATAAAAACGGTTTAATCTTTTTATGTTTCTTATTTTCCGTAGCACTCTTCTTAAAGTTATTTATTTATTTATTTTCGGTGAAGGCTACTGCCGACTGGACTACTTTAAAGTTTGTGTGTGGTATATTAATACTCTATTTGCTTTTCTTTATACACTATTCTTGAAATATGTTAGAAGCAGTTGATAGAATTGTGGCTACGAATTTAATGAACTCATATAAGCACATTATAATTTCTTATAACCATAATTGACTGTAGGCTGTAGCCAATTACAGTGACTAGATTTCTTAGTTTCACACATCTAAAAAAAGGAAAAAGGAAAAACGAAAAAAAAGAAAAAGCAGTTAGTGGAGTCTTATAGTAGGAGAGGAAAATTATAAGTAGCCTCGAGATGCATAAAAGAAGGCATGGCAACTTAAGCATATGGGACCCAATGAAAGGACTTTTTGGTATGTAATGTTAGGGATGCGAAATGACCTTGTTAGACACATTGTTCCCGGGTTTCAGGTTTCCCCCCTTTAAAGTATAAGGACCTTTTGGTAAATATGAGTCGCCAATTATACATTGTAGTGTGTTTAGGTCACTAGACACTAGGTATCTGCCTCCGTTAAACAAGGTGATTATAGAAAAGCACGGTAAGAAAAGGGAAAGTGCTTTAATTTTTCTGCTTGAGTCAAAGTGAGAGAGTAGTGGGTGGGATTAGGAGTAGGACCCACCATGCGCTCAACGCGGCTTCTGATCCAGATTGGATAGGATTGGACCATACAAAAATTTTGTTCCCTCTCCCTTTCAACATCAAACTCTTTTTGTCGTTTTTAGCCACTGCCCACTGCCCACTGGGAAGATCTTCTAATCCTCTCTCACTCTCTCTTGCATCTTGATAGCTCTGCGTGTGAATGCCAGCAGGCAGCAGTGTTCCCGTCCTTGGGACTCTCTCTTTCTTCTATACAGTTGCCACTTACTTAAACTTAAACATGGTTTTGCTAACAAAATAACCCCATACATATACATGGTTAAATCAAAAGATTAGCTTTGTTTGACAAATTCGTTGAATCAATTAATGGTATGGGAAGGGATCCAGATATAATAAATAGGAGAGAATGGTGTAGGTATGGTGCAATAAGTAGGCAGAAGATATGATCAAGTTGAATGTTGATTACGATGGAATTGGGTTGGGGCATGTGCTTGGGGACAATGATTGTGCTGGTCCTCCTCAGTCCTGAAGCTCAAGAAATGTTGCCCCCACTACAACTAATAACATGCTGCTGGCGTAGTAGTTGTTTATGGATGTTGATGGGTGATGTAAGTTTTTCACTACTTGCATTGCATTGCATTGCATGTGAATGTGATTATGTGACCTGTGAATATAAGTAATTATGAATTAATTACGTACATGACATGACAGGTCTAGTGGGAAACGGAGATTTCGAGGCATCACCATCAAATGGGTTCCCAAGCGAGGCGCTAGTGGAAAGCCCCACGGAGATCCCAAGCTGGAAATCAAACGGCACGGTTGAGCTGGTTGAATCAGGTCAAAAGCAAGGTGGCATGATCCTAATAGTGCCACAGGGCAGGCACGCCGTTAGGCTCGGCAACGACGCCGAGATCAGCCAGGAGTTCCCAGTGGAGAAGGGCTCACTTTACTCAGTCACCTTCTGCGCCGCCCGCACATGCGCACAGCTGGAATCACTTAACGTGTCGGTGCCGCCGGCTTCCCAGAGCATTGACCTCCAGACGCTGTACAACGTCCAGGGTTGGAACCCTTACGCCGTTTCTTTTAACGCTGAGTCGGACTCCTTTAGGTTGGTTTTCAAGAACCCTGGTATGGAGGATGACCCTACTTGCGGGCCTATCATTGACAACATTGCCATCAAGAAGCTTTTCACTCCTGACAAGCCCAAAGATAACGCTGTTGTGAATGGGGATTTCGAAGAAGGTCCATGGATGTTTAGGAACACCTCACTGGGTGTCCTACTTCCCACCAACCTAGACGAAGAAACGTCCTCGCTGCCTGGCTGGGTCGTGGAATCCAACCGAGCCATCCGCTACATCGACTCTGACCACTTCGCAGTCCCTGGAGGCAAGAGAGCCATTGAGTTACTCTCAGGGAAGGAAGGCATCATCTCCCAAATGGTTGAGACCAAAGCAGACAAGGATTACAGCTTGACCTTCTCATTGGGCCACGCCGATGACAAATGCAAGGAGCCTCTCGCCGTCATGGCATTTGCTGGTGACCAGGCTCAGAACATTCATTACACTCCTAACTCCAATTCAACATTCCAAACTGCAAATCTCAATTTCACTGCCAAGGCTGATAGGACTAGGATTGCCTTCTACAGTATTTACTACAACACCAGAAGTGACGACATGAGCTCTCTTTGTGGCCCTGTTGTCGACGATGTCAGAGTCTGGTTTGCTGCCGCCAACACCCTTTCTTCATTCGCCTTTTCAAGGCTTTCCCTTCTCGCTTTCGCCTTGCTTTCCCTTCTATTCTAATTTTCATTTCCCTTCCATTTATTATCCCTAGTCATCAAGGTTTTTGCTATCAGAAATTTCAATGTCCTACTTTTCTGCCTTTCTCACTCTTATGTAAACCATATAATATAATTATAATTATATATATAGAGAGAGAGCTTATAGCTATTAGCTTGTCAGGAATTTCATGCTCTTGAATCTATAATATTCAATTTGTACAAGCTTTATTTCAGGATTTCACTCAACGATCGGATCAGAAAAGTGGAGGAATTGTATTGAGTAGAGCTCAAGTGCAACCCAAATTTCTGTTATTTTCTGCGCGCTCTTCATGATATATAGCTTCAAATCCAGCCTCTATGTCAAAGGAAAGAAAGTTAAAATGTCACTTTGTTTCTTCGGATCAGTAATTACTATCACATGTAAAGTAGACAAAGTCAAAGTTCTACAACTAATGATAATGGGGTTAACTGTGTACAGTTGTACACCGTTGGATTCGGGTCCAACAGAGATATAATGAATTAATATTATATATTTAATTTAATAATAAATAATAAATACAATTAAAAACTAAAATAAAAAAATTATGGTTAGTAAATTATGAATATTAAAATTTTTTCTTCTATTCACGGATCTTAACTTAGCCGTGCAGCCCGTGCTTAGTATGATTCGCCACAATTGATCAAATAAAAAGGAAATAATAATAATAATTTTTTATATAAAAAAATAAAAGAACCTATGCTAATATGAAACAAATCATATACTAAGATGTAATTCTATGTAACTTGCCAAAAAATTTAAATTAACTTATTATTCTATATATCATAAGATATATAATCAATGGATGAAATCATCAAAAGTAAATAGATTGGCAAAGTAAAAACATTAATATTCTTCTCACTCTTGTTCAACTTTTTATTTGGTTTCAATTTTTATATACAGAAATATTTATTTATAGGCGTTTTCATAAAAAAAAAATGAAAAAAATGTCACAAACGTAAATAATAATGAAATGTAAACAGAAAATTGGACATAGGTGATAGGTGACACAAAAATGTAATAAACTTAAACCCTAATGTATTTTATTTGATTTTGAATTAGAGAGGAAATGTCAACAGTCAACAGTGAACAAGGGGAAAAGTATTAACTAGGATTAAGTAAGCATATAAAAAGGGGTCTCATCTCTAAAAATCAAATCAAATAACTCCAACATTGACACAGAGAGAGAGAGAGAGAAACAGAACAACAAACCAAAACAAAGGGCGGGGGAGATTTTCTTCCATTTCCTCCATGGAAGGCGGCGACGATTCTCTCCCTCCCTCCGCCACCCCCGCCGCCTCGCCCCCTCCGCGTGCCGATCCCGATCCTGCTTCTGGCCCGGATGATATTGCCGACCCTGAATTTCATGATCTCCTCACCGACGAAGAGCACCACCATACCGACCTCAACCATGACCATGACCTTGACCATGACGATGACCACGACCACGACCACGCCCATGGCCCTGAAACCACCGGCGTCTCCTTGACTGATCTCAAGCTCAAGATCATGAAGCAGGTGAACACACCTCTTCCATGCTCTCTCCCTCTCTATTACGATGATTTCAAATTTCAACCATTTTCTTCAATTTTTATGCTTATTGTGTTCTCTAGATTCGATTGTATTCTCACATAGGCACAGAAAATTGGTAATGTTTTAATTTGTTATAGTGTGTTATGTGTTTAGAAACGAGCGTTAGAAATCTTTATGTTTTAGCTATTACTAGGTTTTTGATGTGATGCTCAGATATTGTTCTATTCCCTCCTTGACTTAGCTTAGTGAATTTGGCTGTGTTGACTTTGGTTCAGGTGGAGTATTATTTCAGCGATGAGAATCTGCCCACTGATAAGTATCTCTTGGGTTGCATCAGGAGGAATAAAGAAGGGTTTGGTAAGTGGTATTAATTCTCTCTGTGATGTCACTCTTATAGTAGGGATATGATATGAGTTGCTCCCCAATTCATCTTCTTCTTGTGTATTGTGCTGTTAGTCTGCTACTCTCCTAGCCTTGAGATATGAGATTATCATTTTGAAGTTTTTCTCTTACTTATATGCTGTTGAATAGAAGGACATGCCTGAGACTGCAGGCATTCTATGTCAATTATAATTTCTTCAGACAAGAATAAGACAATGTTTCTTCTCTTCCCTTCTTTTTTTAATATTATGAAGAAGCATCATTTCTATCTGTTTAAAAAAGCTAATGTTAGTTCCATATTGTTTATGGACCTGCACACATTTATTTATTTATCTATCCTAACACGACTTTCTTATTTGCACCTTATTCTGCAGTTCCTGTATCAGTAATTGCTTCTTTTAGAAAAATGAAGAGGCTCAGTCGAGAGCATTCAGTTATAGCTGCTGCACTGCAGGAATCATCACTGCTTGTATGATTCTTCCTTCCTTGTTTTGTAAACATGAACTTTAGCATTATATTCTTGAAGACCTGAGGGAAATTTCCTTTGTGGGATTTACAGGTTGTGAGTAGTGATGGTAAAAGGGTTAAGCGGGTCAATCCATTTCGATTCAAAGAATCTAGAGATCATAAGGTATTTACTTGAAGGGCGATGATAACTTTTCAGCAACGTTCCTTCTTCTTTTTCTTTCTCTCTTCTTTTTTCCTTTTTCTCTTTGTTATCCGTCTCTTATTATTGGATTCTAGTTATATACTGTTTTGGTAGAGAATTTGCCAGAGGACCATTCAAAGGACAACCTTCAGCGAATATTTTGTGAAGCTGGAAAGTAAGATTTCTTCCTTTTCCTTGATATTGTTTCAATATTTGTTAAGGAACACCGGTATTTTTGTGCTTCGAATTCTCTTATGTGCACATGTCTTCTTCTACACAGTATAAGGCGGATAAGCATTTATGATCCTCGTTCTGCTTCAGAGTCTACAAAACATAACAAACAAGAAACATTTTTTAGTAGCAAGGTTTGGAATATCTTATGCTTACATCTAGACTTAAATATGAAGATTTCTAGTGTTCTTCCTTTTCAATTGCTATTGCTAGAACTTCCATTTTGTATATTTCAGTTGTCTTGAAATGAAATATAGCGCTGCTACTTTTGTACTACTTCCATAGTCTCATAACTATAGTGAGGCATCCTGTAAAATTGCATGCAAATGTCCAACTCTTGGGGTGTTAATTGGATATTACTTTTTGCCTTTTGGTTCTTTTTTTTTTTTTGTTATCACTTACATTGTCATCCATTTTACTTTGATGTAGTTACACGCCCTTGTAGAGTATGACACTATTGAGTCTGCTGAGAAAGCTGTGAGTATTATTTTATGTAATTTTATATGCATAGTTTCTCCAAGCCTTTATCGCCTGGCCAATTGACGTACTCTTCGCTAATCCCTGTTCCTGCTTAGGTGGCTTTGTTAAATGATGAACAGGATTGGAGAAATGGCATGCATGTTAAACTTCTCAAGAAAATGGTTAGTCCTACGTTCTTTCTCACAAGACAAATTTTGAATAAAAGTTAACGATGATGATGATGATGATGATGATGATTTTATGATCTAGGGGAAGTATGGTCACAAAAAACAAGCTTGGAAGGCAGCTAATTCTGAGAAGAATAGCTCTAGCCATGTGTCTGAACAAAATGATGAGGAAAATCACAGCTCAAATGATCATCATGAAGATACACATGATGAAGAGGTGTGTATTACATTGTTTTCTTATCCCTTTGAAGCATCCTGAGATTTATCTATTACTAAATGAACCCTCAATTGTTAATCGTATAAATGCAACCATAAATATATAAATTTTAAAAGGATATATTCCAGATTTCTGTTTTCAATATGAATACATTTTCATTCACCTCTATTACTTACCTTTCATTACAGGATGGCGACCAATTGGCAAAGGATAAAGGTGGGCATAGGCCTAGAAGTCATGGAAGATCAAGAAAACAAAAATATCGGGCTGCAAATGGAATAGGTATCTTTTCTATTAGCAGTTCTGATTGCTTTTCTTCATTTTTAATTTGAATCTCTTCCCTTATTGATAATTGTTTTATTTGTTCCAGGCCATGGAAGCACTTCTTCTACTCATATCATTGAAGCATCGAAACCCCCTCCTGGACCGAAAATGCCTGATGGAACACGAGGCTTTGCAATGGGACGAGGGCGACCTCCTGTCCCAGCTCCAAATTAGCAAACATTTGGAGCTAGGCATGAAGGACTGTATTTAAGCGTGTTTTGTCCGTTGGTTGTAGTGATATCCTAGGTTTTTTTTAAAAAAAAAAAAAACTCGGAGCTATGAGTGTTTGCTGGAGTCAACATTCAAGGCTTTTATTGGGGTGTTCAAACTTCAATTTTACGGGTTAACTTGTGAAAGCTAGTCGGGTTGGTGGAGCATATTACCTAATTTAATATTTTATTAGGCTGGAGAGGATAAACCGTACTTCTGTTATGGTTAATCCTCACCTTACGATGAATCTCTGTAACAAAACAATCCACCTGAGAAATCTGTTAATGTGGGGTGAAAGCTATCTTTTTTGGCTTGAAGTATTATGTCATGGAACTGGGCAGAATTTTGTGTGTCCAAGTCTACGCTTCTTTCGTTCTTGTATTCTATCCTGTGGGACGTTCGAAGGACTAATAAGCCCTTAGGATGGCCTAAAGAAAACTATGTTATTGTTAGGTAAATCAAATGCCACTTTTCCCATGGGTTAGATTTTAGGTGGATTAGGTTCATAATCTAAAATTATTGTGCTATTGACTATTGACGGGAATGGATCCTCTCTCATTTGTTGACCATGGTGTTTGACAGTTCATCCGTTTTAGGTTGTGTTCTCTGGCAATTGAACAAGTGCAGCTGAACGATGGAAATCAATATTACTAGCTACTTTATTTTATAATGATAAGAATTTTGCCAGAAAGAGCACATAAAGATAAACAGTATGAGGGAGATGTTGAGATTGAGAATGAAAGGCGAAGGTGTTTGATGACATAAGCAGTTCAGTGTTGGTTTAACCGTTTAAGTGTGAGAGGGGCAGAAGAAGTAACGAAGTAACAAACGAAGAAGAAAGAAAGTGGCATGGTTGTCTAGCACAATTTAATTTTGAGAAGGAGAATATACATATACATACATATTATTAATTAATATTAATAATTAATAATTAATAATATAATAATATGTGCATAGCACACATCTCCCTGAACCCTGAGCCTGGAATATACCAAATTAGCATTACGAATGGCCTTGTTCCATTTCTCCTCATATTCACAGCTAACTCAGATCTATCAATTGCCATGGCTTCTCATCCACGCTTCCCTTTCCCCAGCCACCTCCATCTCCATCGATCCTCATCCTCATCCTCCCTCGTCCTTTCTCCACCTTCGTCCTTCGATTTTCCCGCTCTCAAGGTACTTTACTCATCTCATCTCCTCCTAATTAATCTCCTGATCCGATTCTTTTCCTTCTCCTGCAGCTACGTCCATTGCCTATTCGACAACATAGCTCCTCTTCTCCGCGTCATCTTATTCATACCAGCACCAGAGCCTTCGATGATGTACGTTTTTTTTTCTGTTGCTTCTGGATCTCCTGGATTCAGATTATTTACTTGGTTTAATATACATACAGGATTCGTTTGACATGCCGCCTCTGGAGGAATGGAGCCATCTTGATGATTATGAGAATTTCCCTCCTCCTGCTGAATCATACGTCATGTCCTCCAGTGATGGCGAAGACACCGACGGTGACGCATTTCTCACTCCGGTCAATGATCTTGAATTGCCTTCTGTTTCTTCCTCCAATCACAACGACTCTATAACCCTTGCTGCTCACCGTTTTGCAACTCTTAGCAGGGAACACAAGAAGCATAGGCAAGTATGTACAACTTTATGTATCTCTCATTTTTTTTTTTTTTTACATTCACTTTAACTTACTCAACGGTGTTGGACTTCATGAATCATGAGCATGGCAAGGGAATAATAATTCCAAAATATCTCACTAATCCTTGTATTAAATTTGATAATTAGCCTTTGCTCTGGGATATTACCAATTGCCATTCAATTCTTGTATGTGTGATGTTATGTTTTCTAAAACATTCGCAGGATCAAACGTGGCATGATCATTACTGTGGGTCTTATAATAGTCTTGATGGTGCTGCTCTTGTATGTAGATTGGTGTGCGTGGAGAATTGTTAGATTGCCCTTGTCTCCTTTTTATTTGACCCGCCCATTCCTCGTATCAGCCATTTTGGTTTCTTTTGCTGGCTATGTTTGTGTCCCTATTTTTCGTGGTTTTAGAGCTATCAATGTTATCAAGCGCCAAGGCCCAATTAGACATCGCTTGAGAAAGAGGACACCTACATTGGGTGGTTTGTTTTTGGTACCTATTGGTATAATTGTAGCTCTACTCCTTGTCGGTTCCTCATCTGTGGAAGTGTCTGGGGCAGCTGCTATGACAGTTGCATTTGCAGCGCTTGGTTTGCTTAATGATATATTAAGCCTCACCAAGAATCACAAGAGGGGTTTGCCTGCACTGGCAGAATTTATTCTGGAGGTATAGTGGCTTTTTGCTCTCTGCCAAAAGAACCAACATCAGTCTCAGCTATCTAACCACTTACTAATCAAAAGCCTCCATTTAGTTCTAGAAATTTCGATAAGCAAAACACTGTTGTGGTCCTGAGTTTTATTTAATTTACAATTATTTCTTTTTCTTTAATTTGCACTTTCATGCCTTACAGATAGCTGTTGGAACGTGGTTTTCATTTTGGCTGGACATCACTAGTATATCTTCTCCTTATGGCATGTATACCTTCTTGTTACTAATCTGATCAACATTTTTCTGATGGTAACTCACATGTCTGTTCTCATTAAAAATAAAAAATAAAAAGAACATTTTACATCCGGTTACAAACATGGATTTCCCCTTCAGTTCCTGGGTTAAACCTTTAATTAAATGCACTTTACATGGTTAATTTTTGTTGTCATATATGCTTAGTGTGTTTAGATGGGATAATTAAAGGAGGGAAGGTAATTTTAGAGAGTAATTAAAATTCTTTCTGACAAAATCATATGTTTGTGTATTTAATTGAAAAAATAATTGCTTTGACTGCACTTCTGAAAAAATAAAATATGGAATCCTTGTAAAAGCTTTTTTAAATGGTCAATCATACTAGCTGTAGAATGCAGATGATGATGATGCCCATAAGCAACGTTTTTCGTTCATTTATCTTAGTATATTTGTTCGTTTGATCTTGTAACAAATCACTCGAGTTGCCTCCTCTCCCTGATTTCTTTACATATATATGCAGGAAGATGTTGGTAC
This sequence comes from Stylosanthes scabra, assembly GCA_036250425.1. Taxonomy (NCBI): domain Eukaryota; kingdom Viridiplantae; phylum Streptophyta; class Magnoliopsida; order Fabales; family Fabaceae; genus Stylosanthes; species Stylosanthes scabra. The sequence continues at coordinate 49,690 of JASCZI010090885.1, forward strand.
CACTACCACCAGGCCTCATGTACTTGGGACGATATTACCAGATCTTGACTTCGTTTTCTTTTGTTTCTGTCGGACATGGCATTAAGTTAGCAGATGCTCTTGATGGACTAGCTGGTGGTACTGCTGCATTGGCTTTTACTGGAATGTCAATAGCTGTGCTTCCAATATGTTCCGGTTAGTGGCATGTTTTTTAAGTCAATTATAAACCAATTGTTTTTAAGGCAGACGTCTCTTCCTTTTCAACATTGATATGGATCTAAATGTATTTAGAGCGTTATAGTACTGCTTTGTTGTTGTAATTACATGAAAACAGTTTTCTTTGGGATTGAGCATTGAGCAATGACACCATGCCTCCTCTTTTTTAGTTGAGATACTGACAATGGTCATTTTCAGTACTAAATAATACAAGGAATTGGCTTCTGTTGTTTGCTATGATATTGATCTGTTAACATCCTAAACCAGACCTTGCTATATTTGGAGCTTCCATGGCCGGGTCTTGCGTTGGATTTCTCCTGCACAACAGATACAAAGCATCTGTTTTTATGGGTAATACAGGATCTTTGGCACTTGGTGGCGCATTGGCTGCAATGGCTGCATGTAGCGGAATGTTCTTCCCACTTTTCATTTCATCTGGACTTTTTGTTCTTGAGGCATCCTCAATTATCATTCAGGTCTTTTCCTTTAATTTTATACGGAGTTAAAATCTTATTGATATGAATGCCTACTCCATTTTCTATTACTTCACTCTGTCCTTATTCTAATGTTATTGATTTCCTTTTTTTTTTCCTTCTTATTTTTCAGATATTGCACTTGAATGTAACTAAGGGGTTACAGGAAGCAGGGTGGCGCTTTCTTAGAGTGCCGCCCTTTCATTATCACCTCCAGTTACGTGGTTTCAGAGAACCAAACATCGTGTTAGGTGCATATCTAATATCATCTGTGTTGGCTTTGCTTGGTGGCTATGTCGGTCTAATTTCAGCATAAGACCAGATGAGATATGTCTCTGTTTCTTGCAAAGCTTAGCTTTGATTTCCACCTTAGTCGTTCAACCATTGAATTGAACCTATCTTCAATATGAATATTTTGATTAAATAGTCAATAGACATTGGTAGCAGAACGTTCAATTTCCCTGTAATGTTTTCCTCAACCCATCGTCACGCCCAATATACAATTTCAACGGATACCAAATGATAACATATCTCGAAATGAATCCATTTTCTTAAAAATTTAGTCGCTTGATTTTACAATTACTTGTGTCCCCTTTTTTGACTTCTATTACTACATAGATTCATGATGAACGAAAATTGTTCAGAGCCGAATAATGCTACTAAGTATAATATCAATCTGCAATGAAGGGATTGATAGATTTTTTCTCATGAAAGAAATTTTTGGTCAAGGACACTTAATCAGGAAGATTCTTGAGACTTATTGATCGAATTTACTAGTAGGTGCATTTTTTTTTAGATGGTTGCATGTCAAAACTAGGTTTCAAATTCATTAGGATTTGCACAAACTCGAAGTTCGACGTCAAGATCATGATATTATATTATTTCAAAATAAGCCAATTAATTTTTGTTATCTTCAATGAATAAAATCAATGTATCTCAATGGATACCCAAATCCCAATCTTCATTGGCAGCGGTTGGTTGTCTAACTTTTCATGAAAATCTGTTTCTGTTTTTCATGAAAATTCAATTTAATTTTTTTTAATTATCAATACAACGGCAACAATGTAATAATGGTGGAGAAGGAGGAAGAAGAGAAAATAAATGAAGAGGAGTGAGAAGAATAAGAAGATTACAAAGATAGTGACGGCAACAACAATTACGGCGGCAACAATAATGGTGGCAACAGAGACAACAACGACGGAGGCGACAGCAATAATGATAGCAACATAGTAGCAAGAAGAAGGAGGAAAAAGAGTTGCAGTGAAACTGGGCACGCATGCTTTCATGATTGTTTAATTTTGGGAGAGTGGAGAATTGCGCGTGTTACACGCCCCAGGCGAGAGTAAAGAAAAATCATTTGTTTGAGTTTAGTTGAAAAAAATGCTTGAATGTGTAGAGAGATTGTTAAATTTACATGGGTGCCATACATTTGGTTGCAATTTTTTGAATGTTCAAATGTTAAGTTGGATTATATATATATAATATTATTCAATTGAATGTTTTAAAGATTAATGAATTTTAAATAAATAATTTTACAATTTAATTAATGATCTTGGATTTAAGTATTACAACCATGCTACATATTTTTAGTTTTAGAAATGAAAAAAGACTATTTATCTAGATATTTATTATTTTTAAGGTGTGCAAAATAGATTTTCCAGAAGGCAAATTAGATGTCAAAAGATTCACACTTCATTTTGTTCAATGGAAACATGTCAATATATAAACAAAAATTCTTGTTTTAGTTTAATCTTTAAACCCAAACAAGATAAAGTATGCACGAAACAAAACAAACCCCTCCCCACCCCCAAAAATATAAAATAAAACAACAACAAGAAGATAAAATATGGGAATCCTAACAGCCAATGAATTTCATCCAAATTCCAAGGTAAAGATCTATAAAGTATGGCATTGGACTTTTTTGAAAACACAAACAGATCAGAAGCAATACATGCAAGTGCATCTGTGCATGGGACAGCCCAACCACTGTGATTTCTAGATTCTGGTCTGAGCCACCTCCTTCATTGGTTGTTTGTCAATACTTATTCAAGACTTCTACACTCACGGGATTTTGCAGAATTACTGACAAAGATTATATTTTAAAAATCAATTTTAATAAACTACTCTTGAAAGGTAAAAATTTAAACATTTATCATATATCAAACATAAAAGCAGACGCAAAAAAAAAAATCAAACAAACATAGAAAGTAAAAACGGTTAACAATAACTCAATTAAAAATCTTCCTGATATAAAAACAGCAGAGGTAATTCTCTTCTTAGAATCCCAAAGCCCAAGTTAACCGAAAAGTAGAGTCACGTGAAAAAGTTTGCTGTCTTTACTTTTCATTAATCAGCTTATTTGATTGCCAATAAGCACCCAATCTTCCATCATCCAATGGCTTCTAACAACGATCACGTACACAAGCTTTTACAGTAAAATGGAGTGACATTTTAAAACCCAAACCCAATAAATAAATCATGAAAAAAAAGCAAATACAAGTCAAGACGAATTGCCTGACACTATTAAATAACACAAGAATAAAATAAAAAATTTGAAAAAGGAAAACGGTGTGACCCGTAATCCAAGAAAAAGCCGACACAATGAAATGAAGTGATGAAGAAACCAAAGAGACAAGGGGTACACTATGGTAATTTGGCGTGCACGACTTCAGGGAAAGAAGGATAACGTGCGCAACGCCTAGAGAGGAACACCCTGCAATCGTCTTTGGGGCAGATGGTGGGGACATATGCAATATCATCGCAGCCGTCCGTTCTGTCTCTCTTGAAATCGACCAACGTGGCGAACATCGCTATGAAGAGAACCAAATGATTCAAGGCGTACCTCTGACCCACGCATTGGTGGGCCCCAGCACCAAAGGCCAGAAAGTTTCTTTTATAAATCTGGTCCTCTTGTCTCTCCTCCGAGAACCGGTCCGGGTCGAATCGGTCCGGTTCAGGGAATCCCTGAAACGATGACTCGTAGACCGACGGAAAAACGATCGCGCCCTTCGGAACAACGTATTTTTCAGTCAACGGGAAATCTACCGCCGCGATATGTGGCACCAGCGTCGCCGGCGGACGGAATCTCACCACCTCACGAGCCACCGCCTGAGTGTACCTCATCTCCCTCAACTGGTCCGCCGTTATCAACTCGTCGGACTCCGGAGACCAGATTCCGGCGACCTCCTCCCTGACCCTGGCCAACACATGAGGATGAGAGTCCAGCAGCGTGACCGCCCACAGAAGAGACGAAGTGGAGGCGTCCTGCGCCGCGAAGAGGAAGTCGAAGAGGTATCCACCAATCTCGGCGTCGGAGGAATATGGCGGAGGTGAAGTATCTCCGGCGAGTTTGGCCTCTTGGATCTCTCGTAGCGTTTCCTGCATCCAGTAATCTATTAAGCAGGAAGGTTCGTCTCCGTTGTCCATCCTCTTCTTGCTCATAGCCGTGCAGGTAGCTAGTGTTCCGGCAAGACGATCGACGGCGAGCCTGGCGTTTCGGAAGGACATGCCAGGGAGGTCGATGGGGAGTTTCATGAGACCGACGTTGAATAGATAGTAATCCCTCTCGAAGGTCTGGCGGGCCTTGGGGGTCAAATAGGGGCCAACGAAGACCGTCTGAGAGGTGTCTAAGTTCATGTCCCGGGCTAAAACGCGGAGCGGAATCGGGGCTTGGGCTTTGTGTGAGAGCTGAACCCAGGACTTGAGATGGTTGAGGATTATGATCTGCTGCAGCGCGGTGTATGTGGAAAGAGCCTTTGGAGTGAAGTTGGGTGCGATTCGACGGCGGAGATTCTTATGGTCTTGGCCCATCATGTAGATGAGGTTGTGCTCACCGAAGAGCTTCTTACCGAATGGGTGGCCCACGAGCCTGAAGGCGTCGGGCCTGACATTGGCGAAGACCTTGTGGGAGAGCTCTGTGTCTCTTATGAAGACTATGAAGTTGCCGATGATGTAGTTTACAGAGAGTCCTGCGGTGGTTGACTTGGCGAGGTTGGATTGTTGGTCCCAGAACTTGGTTGGGTTCCGGACCAATGGGATGGCGTTCCCTATGAAGGGGAGGACCACGCTTGGGCCTGGGATGGACCTCTTCTTGCTCATGTACTTGATCTGTTCTACCAGGCCCAGCAACAGGATGAAGCTTATTACGTATGGCAACATGTTCCATTGAAGAGTGTGTGCTGTGCCTGTGCCTGTGCTTGTGGGATTCAGATGAGAAGCACTTGCAGCTGTCATGTCTCTCTCTTTCACAGGGGGAGGGAATTGAAAAAGAATAAAAAGAGGTGGTTGGGGTTATTTAGATGTAGAGAGGGGATGGATGTTGAGGAATATAAATTAGGTGGGAAAAATCAAATTGTAAAAGTAAGGGTAAGGGTAAGGGTAAGGGGGTCCTCGGCTATGTATGGGCTAAGGTCAAAAATGGTGAGTGTTCAAGATTTCAAGTCAAATTTGAGTTTTCAGAGGGAAAAATATATGTGCTATAAGAGAAAGAGATAGGTGTAAGGTGTGTTGAAAAATAACGAGAAGATATTGTTCTAGAACAAGTAGGAAGAGGTCGGAGGAGACGGGCGAGGATGGTTGGGACTTGGGATTGGCCTATTTGGGGGTAGGAACTAGGAACTAGGAAGAGGTGTTAGTGGGGTCACTCTGCTGGGCCTCTCATCCAGCTATGACGTGGTACACTTTGATTACTCATTAGGGACAACACAAGCGCAAAAAATAAAAAAAAAAAGACTTTATCCTTTTTAATTATTCTTTTTCTTCATTATCTTCTCTTTTTCTTCTATAATTCGGTTTATGTTTTATCATAAAATTATGGAATTTGAATGACATTTGGTTTCTTATTTGGCTATCTATTTAAGTAAAAATTATCAATATTTTTTCAAAAATAAAACATATAATACGAGTTGCATAACCACCTACGTTAAGTAAGCGTTTTCCAAAGGGCAAAGGCTAATATCATTGCCCGTATTTATTTTCCTTTTATGCAAAATGCTATAAAGTATAAACCTCTTCGTTCTTGTTGGTCCTTTTTTATTTGGTATCTCGATTGGCTCTGTTGTTTGTATTTTCCTTTGGGTCCCTTTTGCTCCGTGACCACTTTATATTTAACATTTTATGATTTTGACCATTAATATAGTTTCTTCATAGTTGCTTATTGAAACTGATTTGCAATATTACTTTAATTTTAATTTTGTCTTCTTATGGTAACGCAATCATGAAGGTCCAAATTAAATTTCCTCAATTACGTCCACATTATGTAGTGTAATCTTCTATTCTTCTTATCGTTTTTGGTTTGATAAATAATTTGTAAAGGCACTACATGATTCACAATTTATTGTTTAGCTATAGGTGCTAGCCAAAATTATTAGTCTATGAATTTTTTCCAAATGTTTATTATTGCTACTTGCTACCATCTCATGGAATAAAACATGATTCAGTTTTGGGAAAATTTTTACAATAATTCATTCAAATTAATATTTTAAAAATGATTCTTTTATTAAATATAGCAATTATATTTAGTAAATCTATATTTTTATAAGTACAAAATTTGTTTAAAAGGTTAATATAAGGTTATTTTAGAATTTTTAACTTTGGAATTTATAACCCAATTTTGAAAAATATCTTTTATTTTCCAAAATTAAAAATGCAAATTTGTGGTTTTTAATTTACCAAATATAAGATGAAGTGATGATTGCACTTTCCAAAAACACAAATAATTTTTTTAAAAAAAATAATTAAACCTAATTTATACAATAATTTACAAGTATTTATTCATAAGATTACTTTTTTTCCTAGGATAGAAAGTAAGTTAAGTTGAATTTAGGTCAAACTCAAACTCCATATCTATAAAAATTGAATTCAATTCCTACATAAACTCATTAACAATCAAACTTATTTAAAAAGTTTAAGTAAGTCTATCTCACTAAAAGCTCATAAACTTGTTCAAATTCACAAACTGGAAGGTAATTTTAATAATGTTAAAAAGCATATGGACTCACTCAAATTCTTTTAATTTCCTTTCAATATTGGGAAAATGTGCATCTATTAATATTATGATATTATCATTCTATTTTCAACATATTTTATAACATATAAAGGTAAGATTACTCATTAATAATAAAAAGGTGTCGTGTGATAATGATATATTTTAATGGTAAAATTACTAATTAAGAAATGCAAATTGTAAAAGATATAGAATGAGAAAAGGAGGGAGAGAGATAGATAGAGAAAAGGAGAGAAATAAGGAGTGAATTCTTAATTTTAGAAAAAAATATTTTATTTCAATTATAATAAAAGAGTGGCATTAGTATGTTTTAGTAACATAATATAGAATATAGATGTCTAAATATTCTATATCCTTAACAATAGTATCATCAAGTTAATATCAATCTTCTAATATATAAATATCCTAATATAATATTCTCTAACAAAAATTACAATTCACAACAAGTCAACTCGAAGATGCAAGAGAATTTCATTGCCTTAATTATGATAAGAGGTTTTGCATGTAAATATGACCTTTCATTGCCTTAATTATGATAAGAGGTTTTGCATGTAAATATGACCAAATCAGAAGAGGATTTTCACATGCTTACTGTGTTTGGAGAAAGCAACCAATGGCTTCAAGGCATGAGCAACATGTAATTAGGCGGTCTCCATTCTTGGAATTCAAGGGACGACATTCTCATGAAGTGGTTATGAAGATTTTGTAGTCAAATAATGTAAATTATTGATACGCATAATAATAATATTATCGAAAGCGAGGGCTGCATGGTATTATATTTTATTCTTCCTTGGATGCTCCATGTTCCATGTGCGGAACAACTAGGTATTTGCTGAGCCAGCCACATAAGATATATAATACGAGTAGGACTTAGACTTATTAATAGCTATTAAATCCACATTATCTAAAGGCTATTAAACAAAATCTAATATTATTAGATGAAGTACTTATCCTTGTGATGGAAGAAGCGAACAAGAATAAGTTGGAGTGGGCCAACCAACGAGGCCCAGTATTACGGTAGCCCCGTATTGAAATTTTGTTTATACTTGAAGGCAAAAGGAAAAAGAAGAATACGATTAAGAAATAATAATAAGAGAGAGAAAGGGAAAAAAAAAAAAGAATAATAAAAAGGTAATTGTGGGAGATCGAGAAAGAGGTCTCCGTCTCCGATGGGGATTGGTGGAAGTGGAAGCACCTCCGCCAGCGGCAGCGATGAATCGAAGGTGGGTCCCTACTATGGAACGTTTCAAGGCGTGGCCAACTTGTATCCTGGTGAGGATCAGGGTCATAATTATTACCAAGGATCCAGCGTCCTTCCTGGTAAGTGGTAATGATTTAGCCACATGCATGATGCATGATGCATGATCCCCTGTAACTGTAAGTGTACTCACCATCTTCTTTTCTTATATATTGTCCAAGTTTATTATGCCGTTCTTGAGGGACACCCCATAAGACAACGTCGTCTTCCTTGTTGTGGACTTGGTCTGGGTTGGTGCTTGTGAGTTTTATTTCCTCTTTCTCTTTATCCCTTTTTCCTCTGCAAAATGCAAATCCCCCTTTTAGCCTTTTTATTCATTCATAGGGCAATACATTATTACTATGTTGCAATGCTTTTGGGGTTCAAGGAGCACATATATTGTAACAAGTTTAGTTTAATTACATTTCTTGCGCTCATAATCTTCCAATATACAGTATTCCTTCCCCTTGGTAAATGCTTTAACCTTGAATTGTATTATAAGGTTTATATTGGGATTCTTTCTTGGGGGCATCCCCTGGTATTGCGGAACTTTCTTGCTTCTATTTACGCGGGTGGATTACCGAGAAAAGCCTGGATTCATTGCATGCACACTTGTTGTAAGTGTTCCTTCATATTCATATTTATGATTCTCTCTAATGCCTTACTACTTGTTTCACTTTTAATATCTCAAATATCCATCACATTTTCGCTTTTGCTTCTCTATCACTTATACTAAGCACTATAAAGATGATTGGCCAAAATTACATTTTGCTTATATGTGAATCTTGCAACATCCTTTAAGTCAGTCTTCATATGGAATATAAACATAACTTGATGGCTATCAACAACATTCTTACAGCAATTGATATTGGACCCGAGCTGCTAGTATTCCAATCATTTTATGGTTTTTCTTTTGCTGAGTATTAATTTGTGGTTTGATCTTTAGTGTGCTCACTTGGACTATTTACTTGAATTTACAGTCCCTCATAATTGCGATAGCCATTACCTTTGGCTCCAGTCATCGGCATGTTGTTTGGTGGACATGAAGCATAAATTTCACTGTACTGCAAAATCTGTGGAACTTTTCCTATTGTAATTTATACTCTTCAACTCATGTGAAAGTTGCACTGGTCCTATTGGCTGCTCCGCCTGTAAATTGCAATTCAAAAGAAAAAAATATATCCTTGTTCCTAACTTCTTTCCCTAAAGTTCTATCTTAGGCACCCCTGAATTTTAAATGTTGTAATGTAACCACAATCACATAAACGTTTTTCTATTTAAATGTTTATGCTTAAAAAGTAAAAACACGTATCTTTTTTAAAAGTTTTACCAAACCATTCATTAGCAACTTAGATAAATGGGGCTTTCTTCACCAAAATATACAGAGGGGTCGCTTCAGCTTATATATCCGTCTGTTTTTAAAAAAAGGCTTTATATTAATATCTAAATTATTGAATCGCATTCAAATTTATATTTCCCTTTTGGTTCTATTAAAATAACTATTCTTCTAAATTACTAATGTATTCTTTTTGTATGAGGTTATTGTATTTGTTTAGTTATTTTTGTTTATGTATTCAATACATTTCAGACCTATATTCGTCCGAGACATTTATTTAATATAAAAAATAAAAATAAAAACATTTTTAAGACATGTTTGGATATATTAAAATACAACATGGCTACGTGTCAGTGTGTCCAAAATAAGGTTAGAAATAGTACGTATTGTTAATTAATAAATACAAAAAATTATCTAAAATATTTTAGATGACTAAAAAGGATATTAAAAATAATTAGTTATAAGCTTTTTATTTTTGTAACATAAGAGAATGTCATGATTTTGAGTCAACAGAAAAAAACGAATAACATATATTGAAAGCTGAACCAAGTTAAAAAAAAAAAACTGAACAACATTTGGGCCTGGAAACGGCAAAGTAGGGTTGCTCTTGTCCAAAGAAAAAAAAAAAGAATTAGGGTTTCTGAGCGCCTCATATATATATTTGTATATAAAGCTGAAACCAAAACCCTTGTTCGTTCGTCTTCCTCACACCACTCCCAGGGAGAGAGAGAGAGAGAGAGAGAGAGAATTTATCGCGTTCATCACGTACTCTCAGAAATGGTTACCTTCAGAGTGAGTATAAATCGCAGTATCTATATTACCTTCAGAGTGAGTTTATAGCTGATTTTTAAATCTTGTTGTTGTTTTGCAGTTCCATCAATACCAGGTGGTTGGGAGGGCTCTCCCAACTGAGTCAGATCAGCATCCTAAGATTTACCGCATGAAGCTTTGGGCTACCAATGAGGTGCGAGCCAAGTCCAAGTTCTGGTAACCCCTCTTTCTATCTCTTGATTTTTGCATGATTATCTCTTCTGTTAGGTTTTTCGGTTTAAGATTTTGGTTGGTATGATAAGCCAATTTGCTGTTTTTGTTTTTGGATTATGTGGATTTCAATTAGGTATTTTCTGAGGAAGCTGAAGAAGGTTAAGAAGAGCAATGGTCAGGTCCTTGCTATCAATGAGGTAAAATCTCCTTTCCTTTAGGAGTTAATGTTTTAATGTTCTTAGACTTTGAATCTGGTTTGGAGATAGAAACTCATTTCATTTTGAAAGAAGGCAAAGGATTTGGAGTGTCCCTTTCGAAAATATTTAGAAATTTTACCCCGTACTGTTTTTATCAAAATTTCTAAAGTTCCCAGAATTTTTTGTAATTTCAATTTATACAAGAAAGGTTTCTTCTCTTCCGTTATTCGATTTCGATGAGAGAGAAAAACCTGGATCAAAAAATCATCTCTCCTCCCTCCTGTGAAACCCTTCTTCCCCAGAAAAAGTTGCCCCAATTTCTACCTCGCCTCTGAAACCAAGGTTGTTTCGTGGTTTTTGGCGCACATACTCTCCTGCATTTGTTTAATATGAGATGCATGCTTGAGACATCTAACATGGTATTTAGATGGAAACGGTCATCTCCACTCAAATTATTGATATCACTCCAAATCACCACAACTTTATTCACATTCCAGTGGTCTTTATTTTGAATCATATTACTTAATATCAATTTTATATTTCCAACTTTTATTCGATGAGATTATGTAATAATGATAAGATGATAAACTGATTATTTTATTAGGGTATTTTTTTAAACAAGGATACAAGCAAAATTAAACTAACAAGTTCTATTGAGTGTTGTAATCACTGCAAGTTACAAACGTGATGTATAATGCGTTTATTAAGCTCAAATATCAATTACTCCATTTGAGATACTCGTTCCATTAACCAATTTAAAATTCATGTCAATGACAATATTAATGATTTTTTCTGGGGAAGAAGGGTTTAACACGAGGTTTCAAAGACTGGGTAGAAATTAGGGCAATTTATGCTGGGAAGAAGAATTTCACATGTGGTAGGGGAGATGATTTTTTCGTTCTGTTTTTTTCCATTCAATAATGGAAGAGAAGAAAGTCTTTTTGATATAAATTGAAATTACAAGAAATTTAGGGAACTTCACAAATTTTGAAAAAAAAATGGTGCGGGGTTAAATTTACAATTATTTTTGGGAGGGTTATTGGTAGCCCTTCTTAGAGAGGGTTACCAAATCCAAAGCCTTGAAATAAATGGTTCTCCGATGTAGACTGAAAGAAAGTAAGTTAATCCATATACATCCTGAAAGATAATCAATAAAGTTCTCTGCCACTGCGTCTAGAAGTATTTTAGTTTCAGAGTTGAGTTATTGAGTTCTACCGGTTTTGTTGGTCCATGATACCTGAATTGCTTTGTCTATGTTTTCACCTGGTGTCTTATCTATGATAATATGATCAATACAGAGAATGTTTTGTTTTCTTGGACCATGTGCAATGCACAAACATTGCAAAATTATCCTTTGATTGCCTCCTATATGTTAAAAGTGCCTTTTTTATAGGGATGTTGACCTCTTAAAATCTTTCTGTTAATCCATTGTATGGCACGCACTTCTGATGATCAGAATTGACTTGTCAAGTTTTGATCGGGTCTTTCATTTATATGTTGTGTTGCAAGATTATTTACATCTATGGTAGTATGATGCTTGTCACATAAACTCCTTGAAAGATGTATGTTTCTTCTAGTTGTAGTTTTCCAAAAGTGAAAACATACCTATCGGCTATGTCCTGTTGATTGCTCAGGCTTTGTTGCATTGATTAGGTATATATATGTTTATCATTTTCTTGTTCTACAGATTTTTGAGAAGAACCCAACCAAGATCAACAACTATGGTATCTGGCTGCGCTATCAGAGTCGGACAGGGTACCACAACATGTACAAGGAGTACCGTGACACTACTCTAAATGGTGCTGTTGAGGCGATGTACAATGAGATGGCTTCTCGCCACAGGGTTAGGTTCCCCTGCATTCAAATTATCAAGACTGCCACCATTCCAGCCAAGCTTTGCAAGAGGGAAAGCACCAAACAATTTCATAACTCCAAGATTAAGTTCCCGTTGGTCTTCAAGAAGGTAAGGCCACCAACAAGGAAGCTGAAGACCACGTACAAGGCCAAGAAGCCCAACTTGTTTATGTAATGTGGGTGATAGACAAGTTACAAACCATTTTAGAGTGTCTCCATCAGGCGTTTTTGGTAGAAACGGTCCTGTTGATTCCTTATTACCAGATTTTGTTGTTGAAGATTTTAAACTATTGTTGGGTTCAAATCTTAAAAGTTCTTTTGTTAGACATGATCCTTTTTTGATAATTGAGTAGAATCGAACAAGTTCATATTGCTGTCTGCGCTATCACTTGCATGAATGGGGATAAATTTGAGTGGATCTGTTGCTTCGAGGATAGAGCTACAAGTTAAGAAAAGAATTTTTATATATATATTTTTTTTTGGTTTGGTGGGCTAAAGGTTTCCCTGGCTTGTATAAGTTGTATTGCTTTCCCTGGCTTGAATTACCTCATTCTTGGCTCTGGTGTAGTTCTCTGGAAGCCTAGGAATTAATGGAGGAAGGTGGAAATGTTGAGGAGTAGTTATTGTAATGTCTTTTTCGGTAGCTTTTCTTTAACATTTTTAGCCTTGTTACTGTTTCTTTCAGGTTTTTGGAGCTCCTTGTTGCTGGGCCCCTTGGCCCTAGCTGTGTCAAAAAAAAGTGATTTTTGCTGAGAGAAATATCTATTATCTATTACTATATAAAAGCCCACTACTAGCAGCTCCATTGATCGACAAGTGGAGCTGCTGTAGTTGGACATATGGCATCAATAGTCTATTATAAAAGAGGTGAGAAATATACGGCGGTCTTTGATCGACATGTGTCCCTGCAATTTGTACAAGTTTTTATTGATGCTTTTAACTTTTTACACCCTCTTTTCCAGTAAACCATCTTCTACTGCAAGATTCAAATTTCAAATTTTAAAACAACATATATAATATATTCTTTTCTGGTTCATCAAATTCAAAATCAAAATTTAAAATCTTTTCTTCATCTACTCTTTTTTCTTTTAATTAACCAGATCTGCTCGCTTTATCCTCAAAAAATGAGCAACCCTAGCCATGACAAAACTCAAAGAAGATGAGTGAAGAAGAGATCGACCAGAAAGCAGTTCGTTGTCGGCGTCGGCAACCATCGCAGAGCCAGCATCCTTCGACGACGCAGCACTGCAGCAGACAGCAGTCTCGACAGTCCGCTAGCATCCTTCACAAGTGGGTTTACTGGAAGACAGAGAGAGAGAGAAAGAAAGGGTTGGAGATCTTGG
>JASCZI010090887.1:0-29050 GCA_036250425.1 Stylosanthes scabra
AAGTTGTTATGTCTCAATTCCACTCATTAATCAAGGACTTAATTGGAAGATCAGAGATATGATTGAAGACTCAAAGAGAAGAAGATAAAGCTTTGTAAAGATAGAAAATAAGATTAGGATTAGAATAAGATAAGATTAGGATTAGATTAGATATGATTTGATTTTTAGTTAAGTTAGAAGGCTATATAAAGAGAGATCCTCTCAGCACAGAGGGCATTCTGAGCTAGTTAGACATTCACTTTACTTCAATTTTAGGTTTTAGTTTTAATCATGCAAGGCTAAACTACTCCATTGTTAAGGGTGAGGAGCTCTGTTCACCCAGCATGAGGTAGTCTTTTGTATACATTCGTTTATCAATTCATTGAGGTAAATTCAGTTATCTCTTAAGTATTATTTAATTTTCCGTTCTTCATCCCAATGGTTTAGAATCACCGAGAGGGGTTCTCTACTTGTCTAGGGCTAGATTAATAGGATCGAGAGGTCTATTGATTTATGCTAGCTGGAAATTAGATCACATAATGATTAGGTCTAACTAGAGATAGCCAAACTAATTGTTATGCAATTAAAATTCTGAAGGGTTAAAACTTGATTAGAACTAGTTTAGATATTGTGACATGTAATCTGATCTAAGTTAGGATCACTTTTGAGACTCATAAGGGTTAAAATCGGATTTAGATCTTCTCCTAGTTATTCGATTGATTGACTAAGAGATTAACTATTGATTAAGTAATTAGAAACTGAGTCACTAAGAGATTAGGACTTAGTTACACTAGATTGTTGTGCTTGATAACTGAAAACCTAGAATTGGTATTCGAATGTATGCATTGGCCCTCAAGGGAAAAACATCTCCAAAGCTCTTAACATTCTATTCATCATATTAATCTCAAGTAATATTTTCTGCATTCTGTTTCTATTTCTTTTCTTATTTTCGAACTCTATATCACAATTCTCTCAAGTTTGATTCTTAATCTGCTTAGAATAATTAAAGGGTAGTATTGTTTGGTCCTTTATTCCTCGTGGGAACGATATCCACCTCACCGTGGTATTACTTGAACGATTCGGTGCACTTGCCGATATTTACACGCATCACTGGTCCCCATTCTGCCTATTTTCAAAACTATTCTCTGCTCTTGGTGTCTCTTCTTTGAACCTCATTACTCCTTATGTTGGCTGGAGAGAAATCAATTTGAACACCTCTTACACGACTTGTATAAGGGTGTACCTTGTAACTCTTCCATTTCCTCCCTAGACCTGTTAGCATTTGCATAAAATTCACGTATCATATTTTTGATGACTTCTGTCCTGGGACTAACAAGCCTCCTCCACCCTCTTTTATATATCTGTTCTTTGACTTCAAGATACTCTTCATCGCAGTCAAAGCCTCTTTCATGAATGATCTCTTTATTTGAAACTGTTTCTGCAAATAGCTTTTGATTATAGAGTGACCTGAAGCAGTGTTCATCTAGGATGTCACCTTCTTCTGATGATGATGATGACATGTCTGCAAGTGAGGAACGAGCTTCTACACCAAACTTGAAGGGTTGCCTGTCCTCAGGCAACAAAAAGAGTTAAAACAGGTTAAAAAGAAGATGCTATAATAACAGCTATGTACTAGATGTTTGTAAATATAGTGAGAGGAGCTTGTAAATGTTGTTACAGTAAGAAGCAAATAAAGTTGATGTTGTAAGAAGAGATTGTAATAAACGATAAATAATGAAGCAGATAATATTTGTACAGGTACTGCTATGTATGTATATTACCAATGCAGTTAATACAGATGTTGTGCTGATAATGCTATATATATTCTGCCTAATGCAGTGAATGCTAAGTATCAGAGAGAAGCAGAATGATGTTTTACTACTGCTATATCTATGTAATTGAATGCTCAGATGAATGTTTGATTGAAAGCAGAGCTTTGGAAGGAGATTGACTTACCAATTGGGGGCAGAAATTGGATGATGCTTGTTAATGCAGTGAAACAAAGAAGAAGATGTGGACAGAGCAGATAAATTGTATGGATGCAAAAATGAGAGGATGAGATTGGTAAAGGATATGCGTGAGATGGGGGGTGGGCGTGGGTGAGTCTGCTGCTGCAGGAGTAATCTGCAGGAGGTGAGTGGAATGTCGCAGTCTATCAGTAATGACTGTGGTGTTTGGTTGAGGTGGTGGGGAGTATAAGGAGTGTGGTTATATAGATGAAAGGAAACCCTAAGCAACTACAATTTGATTGGGTAGATTAGATTTTAATGAGATAGGGTTTGGGATAGGGTTGGGGAAGTATATGCGTGTGTGTGATGTGAATTAGGGTTAGGTGTGGATTTGATATAGGGTGAGGGGAGAGAAAGGATATGCGCCTATGCGTAGGTTAGATGGGGAAAAGGGATGATTGCAGTGAGTGTGGAAAGCGCTTAGGCGATGGTGGGGTGAGGCTGCTGCTGGCGCATAAGCGCCTGTGCGTGGGGAAGAAGGGAACGCAGAAGCATTAGTTTCCACGTTTATGCGTGTATAGGTGTAGGCTCTATGGCCGGCTTGGTCTGGGCGCATAAGCGCCGTGTACACGCTTATGCGTGTGTGGGTAATCATGAAGGGGGGGTTAGGGAACGCATAAGCGTTCTACTCCATGCCTATGCGTGTGTGAGTTGCAGAGTGTGTGCATTTGTTGGGGCAGAGCTTCACGCATATGCGTTGAGTTGCACGCTTATGCGTGAGTAGCAGAGTGTATGTGAGTGTGTGAGGATTAAGTATAGGCGTGAGAGTGACGCTTATACTTTTAGGTGAGTGTGTGAAGAAGTGTGTTAAGGTGCAAGATAATGATGATGGATGAGGGCAAAGTATAGGCGCCAGTTACACGCCTATACTTTCATGTGAGGGTGACAAAAATTTCAGAAATGCTGATAGGCAGAGAGTAACCTAACATCTAATCTAAAATGTTATGTCATGTGATTATGCAACAACAGATAACAAGAGATATTAGGTTAGAAGTTTAGGACATTCAACACCAAACTTTGTTTGGTGATGTCACTGTTTTCTGTTAATTCTGCAATAACCCGCAATTGAATACTGATGCAAATATCAAAGGCAATCAAAGTATCAAAGGCAATTAATTTGATGCTCTGTTTTCTGTTTGGTGATGCAAATATCAAAAGCAATCATCAACATTCAAATGTGGCAATAATAGTATCAAATCCAATACTGATAAGATATACTATTAGAGATTAGAATCTAGCCTTAGGAGTTAACACCAAACTTTGTTTGGTCGAGTGTCAACCATATCTGCTGCAATTGAGTGCAAAAGCTGCAGAAAATAGGGTAAGATGATGCAGAGCTATACTCAAAATGTATTCTAATATGCAATGTCATACACAAAAACAGACATAGGATGATTATGCAGTAAAACATATTAAATCATCAGAGAAGCATGCATCAACACCAAACTTATTGATTTCCATAGGCTGATATTCTAAATTGTTAACACAGTTAAGTTGATGATTGATGTATGAAGAAATGAGTATGAATGCTCATCTGTATCAGCATAATTATTGAACACCAAACTTAGAATAACAGCCCCTCTGCATAATTATATAGTCTGTTTTGTACCTGCAATAAGTTTATCAATCCTTATTGATAAAAGTTGCAAAATTATACAGAATTCATTTTCCCCTTTTATAATAACATTTATCTGCAATTATAAAGATTAGAAATTTGTATTTCATGATTATATTCTTAACTCATTCTCAAAACTGCAATTTTTTCCCCTCATTAAAATCATTTATAGATTATGAATTATGAAATTTAGAAGCTGCTGGTCTGATTTTCGGACAACACCAGTTTTGTTAAAAACCACTTAACTTGTAAAATTCATAAATTCTGAACTGTATGTCAAAAAATTCTGAAATTTTACTGGGATATTTTAGATATCTTAAAGATTCATGAAAAATTAGTTTGACTCAATTTAGTGGAGTAATTTACTGCTAGAAAATTAAGCAAGTTGCTGCCTCAACATTAGCCTTTAAAAAAAACTGCAACTCATTATCAAGTATCTAGGATTAACATATATCATATATAAACTTCAAAAATCATCAAGCACGATTCAAAACATTCATAAACAAGCACCAAACACCTTCATCAACATAGAACACTCAAGGGATCACAAACACCAAACAAAGGCTTCTAAACTAGTCCTAACCCCTTACACTTTTTGTTCTTGAATTTTTGTGTGATCTTGGGAGGTTGAGCTACCAACAAAAACACCTAAAATACATCAAACAATCATCATCATCAAGGCTTGCCTTGCTGGCCGAAAACTCTATAAAGAGTTGTAAAAGTTTAATTTACTTAAGCTTGGATTTTCTTGTAGGGCCAAGTATCTTTAGTAAAATCCTTAGTTTCATGAAGAAATTTGAAGAAAAGAATAAGATAGCTTCTCATAATTTTGAAACATGATTTCAGTCCTTGAAAGATCATAGATGAAGTGGTTAAAATGTTGATCTTAGAAGAAGAAGAAGTTGATAAAAGAAACAAGAGTTTAGAAGGGAAAACAACCTTGATTTAAACTTGAATCCTCTTGAGTTTTGGAAGCTTAACTCATGGTTTCCTTAGCTAGATCTTGGAAGTGTTTGCTGTTAGAAACTATGGAGTATGTGTATCAAGTATGTTAAAAGTTGGAGATGAAAAACTTAATAAAACTTGGCCAAGAGTGGCCGGTTTCATCAAGGGTAAAATGGGGAAAGATTTGTTGATTTTTATCTCATCAATTTTTGGATGAGATCAATCAATTAACCACATGGTTAATTGAATCATACAAATGTAGACAATAGTAATGATGACATTTTGGTGATGTAAGGTTGGTTGAAGATAATTTCCAAAATTTTACTCTAGTTAATTAAGAAGGTAATTACTAAGTAAATACGGCTAAACCGCTTCCGGTTCAATAAATAAAATAATTGTTAAAACTAAGTAATTTATTCAATTTCAAGACATTATATAGTTCAAATATATGTATCCAAGCTTAGGTAAAAGTTTGATGATGATCGGATGAGAATTTTATCGAAAATCGGTCATTACCGACCAAACCGGTCTAACCGATTTTATCGCAACGGTAAAACGATCTTTAGAACCGGCTAAGGTAAACTAAGTAAATCATCAATATAATATATTTTATCCTTCCTAGTACTAACTATGGTTAAAATGTTACCCATAGAGACCAGTTTCAAGAAATTCCGAAAACCAGGCCACTAGTGGCATTTTGGTAATTTCGAAGAAGTTCGGGAAAAAGCGTTACCGAAAATATTTTTACTTTTGCTTTTGATTTGCCTCATGGAATAAGCAAAATTTCCTCCTGTCAACTTTTGAAATCTCCTCCGTAAACTCTATAGAATTTATTTTCTGTTAAAAACGGGATTTTACATTAGGCGCCCATGACCTCTCTGTGTTAAAATAGAGATAACTTGAGCTACAGAGCTCCAAATGATGTGGTTCCAGTTGCGTTAGAAAGCTAAAATGGGGATTTTACAGGAGTCAGGGACGACTTTGATGCGGCTTCGACGGGGGTTGACGACACTGTGTAATGGACGACTACCGTGCGAGCAACGCGGCGGCTGAACGGTGAAGGCGCGACACAACACGAGTATGCGATGGCTGGGCTAGCAAATGGTGATGCGAGAGGAGTGGTGACTGCAGGGCGCACTGACATCAACGCATCGAGCTGTGTGAAAGAGAGAAAAGGGGGCGGGGACTGTGCGACGCTATATATGAAAGAGAGGAGTGAGTTTTAGGTTTTTTAGTCCTAGTTGACTACTTGAGCATATCTCCTTTATGATAGAAAGGGCATTGTTGGTTTTTGCACAGACACACACTTCATGCACCGGCTCAGTTCGATTCAGGCTTTTGGTGGCTGAACAAAACATGTACCAAACGGATTGAAAAACCATAGAAGATGAATTGTTTGGGTTTTTTTTCCAGTTTATTTGATTTTTTTGGGGGTCGATTGATTTTATATATATTATTATTAGGAAGAAGGGACAAATGTACACATGAATTATTATACGGTGGACAATAGTACACATGAATTTTTTTAATGACCCAAATGTACACATGAATTTTTTAATGCCCTAAATGTACACATTGAATATTCTATCGTTGGACAGAAGTATACATGAACGTAAAACATTCATGTGCACTTTTGTCATTTATTAAGATATTTTATGTGTACATTTGGATCATTAAAAAATTCATGTATACATTTGGATTATTAAAATAATTTATGTGTACTTTTGTCCACCGTATAATAATTCATGTGTACATTTGTCTATTCTTCCTTATTATTAATGTTGGATCAGATTTGAATTTTGAACACTCCTATCAATAACATATATATTATGAATTAAACCATAATAAAATTTTACTGTCAATAAATTGATGATATAATTTTCAATTTTATTATATATTATGTTATTTATTCTGATAAAATCTATTATTATTATTATTATTAGTTATTATTATTATAGGCCAAGTGAATAATAAAATCAGTTTAAATATTTATATATTATAAATTTTTGAGGTAAGCTAACAACAATATTACTCTTGAAGTTTTTAACAATTGATAAAAATATTTTACATTTTATTAACGAAAAATACTCCCTAATTATATAAAAATGTGATAAAAATGTCTAATTTAAAATATTTTATCATGTTTTTAAATAATTAAAAAATAATTTTATCTTAAATAAAATTGAGAGTCAATTTTATTAATTTTTAAAAATTAACAATTTTGATAATTTATTATAAATTTATAACTAAAATTTTCTTAATCCTGTGCAATGCACGGTTATACACTAGTAAGGTTGTTATCAAAAAGTGAAAGTCTTGGTAGCCAATATTAGGGAGACAATAGGGGGTTAATATCATTTTTTCTTCTTTCTCTTTTCTCTTTTACCACTCACTATTTTCCTAAGGGTAATGCTATTTGAACAAGTGGTTTTGGTCAACCAAGTGCAACCAAGTGATTTATTTCTATGGTAAATAGAATATTATTTCTGTATTAAATAGTATAAAAAGGTAATTTTTAAAAATTAACAATTTTGATAATTTATTATAAATTTATAACTAAAATTTTCTTAATCCTGTGCAATGCACGGGTTTATACACTAGTAAGTTGTTATCAAAAAGCGAAAGTCTTGGTAGCCAATATTAGGGAGACAATATGGGGTTAATATATTTTTTCTTCTTTTCTCTTTTCTCTTTTACCACTCACTATTTCCCTAAGGGTAATGCTATTTGTACAAGTGGTTTTGGTCAACCAAGTGCAACCAAGTGATTTATTTCTATGGTAAATAGAATATTATTTCTGTATCAAATAGTATAAAAAGGTGTAATTTTTAAAAATTAACAATTTTGATAATTTATTATAAATTTATAACTAAAATTTTCTTAATCCCGTGCAATGCACAGGTTATATACTAGTAAGGTTGTTATCAAAAAGCGAAAGTCTTGGTAGCCAATATTAGGGAGACAATAACGGGTTAATATATTTTTTCTTCTTTTCTCTTTTCTCTTTTACCACTTACTATTTCCCTAACGGTAATACTATTTGAACAAGTGGTTTTAGTCAACCAAGTGATTTATTTCTATAGTAAATGGAATATTATTTCTGTATCAAATAGTATAAAAAGATGTACTTAAATAAAGTTCTATTTGACACCAAAATAATTTTTTATTTAGTATAGAAATAAATCACTTGGTTGGCCAAAACCACTTGTTCACAACCACTTGTTCATATAGAATTATTGTTTCCGTAATTATATTCATTGGCTCCCTATTAATCCCCTAACGTTAATTCCCTAGCATTATTCTATTAAAAATTATCTTGATTAGGTAGATACCTTATATCAATGTACAAATTTATAATATTATATAATATTTATAAAATCCAAATATGAATAAATAAATAAAAAATATTTATACTTAATTTACATGTAAGGTAATTTTACTTTATTATAATTTTCTCCCTCCTCACTTTTCCTTTTATTTAAACAAAAGAAAATTCTCTTTCTATATTCTTTCTATCAATTTTTTCTTCATCCAAACAACATATAAAATAATCTAATTTTTATTCCATTTTCTTTCCTTCCATTCCTTAAGCTAACCCTCTTCGACTCTCAATTCTCAAAACGGCGCTGTGAGGCGTGAGCTCTGTGCCTCCAGTCCTCTGTCTTCTACTCTTCGAAGTTCGAACCTCACCCAATCACCACCGACGGCTACCCCAGCCTCGTTCCTCCGCTTTGCTCCAGTCGTCTCCGGGTTTGGTTCCGCCTTCCCCCTTCGCTGAGCTTCCGTAGACAGCCAGTCACAGTCGCCGAGCTTCCGCCAGTCGCAGTCGCCGAGCCTCCGCCTTCCACCGTCGCCGAGCTTCCGCTGGTCTCGCCCGTTGCCTAGTCTCTGCCAGTCACCGCCGCCGAGAAGCCTTCCGCCGTCGCCGAGGTTCCGCCGTCCACCGTCGCCGAGTCGTAGTCTGGTACGCTTCCTTTGCTGTCTCTGACTCTGTTTTGATTTTTTTTTTCAGATTAGATTTTTGTTCATTTGTGTTTGCTTATTAACTATTGATTAACTTGCTCATTCACTGGATTATGATTATGCATTTGTTCATTTGACTGTTTTTGTTTTTGTTGTTGTGCATTTGCCTGGGACTGTTTTTGTTTTTGTGCATTTGTTCATTTGACTGGCACTTTTTTTCAGATTAGATTGTTTGTTCATTATGATTAACTTGCTTATTCGCTGGACTATGAGCTTGTTTGGATATCATTATTTGGTTAAAAAATATTTTTTTCTGATAAAAAGAAATCTTTTTATGTTTTTTAGCGTGTTTGGGTAATTTCTAGTAAAAGTAAAAGCACTAGTAAAATAAAATAAAATAAAAAAAACATCTTTTTTCAGAAGATGTTTTTTACATTTTTTTTAAAAGATCTTTTTTACTCGAAAAAAAAAGATGTTTTTAATATAAATGAACAAAAAAAGTACTCTTACATTGTTGTACCCAAACATAATGATAAATAAAAAGATATTATTATATGAGATATCCAAACATAAAATTACTCTTACTTTTACAAAAAATCTTTAAAAAAAAAAGATAACTAGAAAAAAGATTTTTAAGAGAAGCTCGCCCAAACAAGCCCTATGATTATGCATTCACTGGATTAGATTGTTTGTTCATTATGCTTATTAATTTTGACTGGCACTGATTATTGATTGAAATTATCCTTATTAATTTTGACCGGCACTTTGATGGATGTTGTATGTTTGCAATTTGTGTGTTCTTGTGTCAAAAACTAATAAATTATCTTCTATTTTAGTATTAGTTATTATTTGGAATTTAGACTCTTATGAATGTTAAAGACATGTATTCCAAGTTGTAATGTTAAGATTTTCATAATTTTATATTTTTGCGCATTTGAGACTGATTCAACTAGTGACCCAACGGTTGAACCTATGACTCCGACTCCGTAGGCTGACCGATTCGATGGCCGATTCGGTTCTTACAACTATGCATCAAATTTTTTGGGGTAAAGGTTAAGAGAGAGATTCATCACTGCAAAAGATCTCTGTTATGGTAAATGGGGAAAAAAAAAGTAACAGAAGTTTCACTGGTCCAACCGCTCAAGTTGCCGCTACTATTGCTAAGGCTGATAAGACCACTTGAGGACACATCTAGGACTCTATTTGATTGCAATTTTCCAAATTTTGTTTCTTTTATAGTTTATGTTGAACTGTTTGGGTGCTGTTTTGAGAACCATTTCCCACATAAATACGAAGCTTTTAATTGACACTATTTTATTTTTTTTTGAGAGATGATCATTCATGTGTGTTCCTTTTAGCCTTTTACTATGTGATTTTAGTTAGATGATAAACCTCAAATTATGCATTTTCTTACTTGATATGCAAGGGATTGTGTGTGTGTTTTTTAATTCTTTTTTAATATAAAATCATAGATAAGTATTGGCGAGACACTGAGCTTGGTGTCATGGTCATATACTCAAAGGCAAAAATATGCCCTTAAGGAATCAAGTATTTGATCAAAAGAAATTTGGATGCCATGAAACAGATGTGGTAACATGGGCACTAACTTGGAAAAATGAATGGGAACTTAGAAAGAAGGGTAACAACTAATTATGGCTTTGATTTTATTTGTGGGATTGGCATGAGCCTGTGTGGCTGATTTTATTTGTGGGATTGGCATGAGCTTGTTTTGATTTATGATTGGTCTGTTTGTTTTGCTTAGATGTTTGTTTATTTTTTGATTTGTTGTTTTTGTTTTGAATTCTGTTTCCCTGAGGGAACTTGCTGGGAACTTGTTGAAGTATCAACGAAAAAAAAAAACCTATTTGGTCGCAATGTTGGAAATAACATATTGTAATGTCCTTGTATTTGCTTCAAGATCCAACCTAATGCAAGGCCAATGAACTTCCTTTGATTGTGACTTGCCTAGTATTGGTTGGGATTAAAATGAAAAGGCTACCCACTATATGGGTATTGTAGTTTGTCTGGAGTGGTGTTAATTTGGTTTTCAGCTCTCTAGCAGCTGCACAAGTGGGATACACCATAGCAACCTTATTTTAATGTTGGTTTTTGTTATTCGAATATTTATTTTGCTATTTGGCTTTATGTGCTGTATTTGAATGGGATTATATCACTTTGGTTGATTTAGTAATTTAAATTTAAAACACATCTTAAGATGATAAGACCATGATATAATTAAACTTTTGTCTCTATTTTTATTTTATATTTATATATTCTTTTATTATAAAACAGTTATTCTGGTTGAATCTGTAGTTGAACTGATTGAATTCTAAAACTGCTAACAGGCAGTTCGAACCGTTCGATGACTGGTCCGATTTTTAATTTTTCTTTTTCTCTTTCTTGTTGATGCGGCTTTCAGAACTTTGACCCTTTTTTTTTGGTACTGGAGAACTTTGGTTTTAAATATTACTTACTCTGTATTTTCATTTTTGGGTAAAGAAACGGGACATGAAGCCCGTTATGTATAAAATTGAGGGATGGAATGGGATGTTCCTTTTCAATTGAGCCTAATATAAGCTCAAAGTAAGCCCAAACAATAACAAATTTGGACCCACAAAAAAAATCATAAAAATTTGAAAGCTGAGCGGAGGAGCAGCAAAGGAGAAGGTGGTGGAGATGGAGGAAATGGTTGAAGTAGGTGCCAACAACAACGAATCTTCTTCAATGGCAATGGGAATCGGACACAAGTTCTCCGATTTCAAAATGTCCTTCAATTTCGCCCTTCGTTCTCTCCTCACTTCTTGCTCCAACCAGGTACCTTACCCTTTTTTTCCTTCCTACTCTCACTTTTCTCTTTTTCAACTACCCAAATAACAATGTGTTTATTTTCATATCTTATCATGCTTATTTGTTCATACCATTTTTGTTTCGGTCCATAGGAGTTCAATGAAGCATTCTCAAGTTTTACAGACACTGAAAGAGAATTGCTTCATCCTCTATTTCTTCAGGTATCACATGCTTATATTAGTTAATTCTTTGGTGTTACAACTTATAATTATCCCTCTCAATGTTACACTGAGCTTTAAACAAACACACAAAAATGAATGACCCAAAAATTCCTTTCTTCTATATTATAAAGTCTAATCTTTTCTTTTCTAATACTGAACCTTTCAGGTCGTAACTTCTTTGCATGAAAACATAGAGGTATGCTTGTTATAACTTGCTGCTCTAGTTATTATGCCAAGTATGTCATTCATTCGATCTCGGATACAAGTAACCAATGGGATGCCTTAGGCAACCATTGAAGATGTTATTTGAGTATCACTTTTGATGTTCGTCCTTTTTATATGTTTCCTCTATGTTCTTAAGCTAAAAGCTCGATGCTTTTGTTTTTCAGATTCTTGATTATGAGTTTTCTATGGTTTCAAGTCAGTAAACTATATTGTTTTCTCAAAATGTGTGGTAGTTAGTACACACTTTAGATACAAGAGAATGCCTTGTCAAAACAGTTGTTTTTGGTTCTACACTAAAAATGAAACTGGAAGCATGCTCTAAATTAAAACTGCCCTAAATATTTGTGCAATTGATGTGCATTTTTTTTTCTTGTATTTCTTTTAAAGTAATTGCCTCTGTAGAGAGTGAAATTCATTAGAAAGAAGCAACTATTTGTTTCAAATAAATTTAGTTATATACACGTCCTAAAAATTTTAAGCATATAGGAATTTCCTATTATCATGATAAAAGTGCGAATTCTAAATGCTTTCAATTTTTACAGGAAGAATTTGGTTCAATCTGCCTTCGAACTCAGGTAGCCTTCGAACTCAGGTACAGCTGACTATCTTTCCTTTTGTTTTATTTTATCATTTGAGGAAGATATTGTGTAACTATTTGGATTTTTTAATATTTTCTTGGTGTCAGAGTTTGAAATTAATTTTCAAAATAGGATTATTGTTAATGGTCTTAAGTCTTAACTAATGCTGAGGAACCCAACAATGAGTATGTGTGTTAGCAAAACCCATATTAAGGTACCAAAGTTCCAAGAAGCAATAATGGTTGCCTCCAACAATTTAAAAGCTATCATTGTTTTGTTTTTGTTTCATATGACTACCTACATTGTATTATAAAGGTATGAGCTTTTCGCTTTGAAGATTTTCTCTTGATAAACGTTTACAACGCATACATAGTCACTGTTTCACTCAGTTACTTTCACTCAACGTGAAATTTTAGATTAAAATAAAAGAACTATTTTAATTGTTTAGGACAAAACAATATGGCATTATCTGATCCATGTAATTCACTCCACCAAGAGGGATAACCAGAAAGGTTCTTAGTTTGGTTACTTGAAAATAGTTTTGTAATTTGTACATTTTTTTATTAAACATTTTCTTTATGGTATGGTTTGCTCTAGGTATGAAATACAATGGTTATTGCTACACTTACAATCCTTCTCAAGGCATAAATCTTTCTTTTGCTAGTTATTCTGTCATTCAATTTCATCTTTCATGTAGGTAGGGGCCGCCCTTGATGCAGTTGAGGAAGTCCTAGAAGAAAGAGATCTAGATCCCTTGTTTTCAGACAGGTATTGTCTACTTTTGCCTATAACTGAAGTAGTTTATATAGAATGTATTTATTTTTAATATTTATTTAAAAATTAAAATCATCTTGAGCTTCAACTTAACAATTATGAAGCATAAGTTGAATTAAGAAGTCTTCAATGTCATTAAGTTCTCTATGTGCTAGTCTAATCACATTTTTTGCTTATTCTATTAGAGTATTTGCCTTAAGATTTGGGGCTTATGAGAACTTATTTTTTTCTTCATAAGATATCTAGTCAATTTGCATTTCATTAAATTTTTTATTTGAACTCAATACATTAGGTGGTCAAAGGAGATCTATGTGTAAATAATATAATGAGACACGGACGGGCTCAATAGGGTCACTTGATCAATGTAGACCTTCTCACTAGGTGGGATAAGGCTTTGTTGTTGTTGTATTTTAACTCAATAGAAGCATTTATACAAATGCAGGAGTAACATAATGGATGTTGCTGAGGATCTGTCTGCAGCAAAGAAGAATGAAATTAAGCGTCTAACGCAGATGGTGCAGTTGGTAAGCATACTGCTGGAATGCATCCTCAATCCTCATCAGTTTATCCTGAAAGTGGACTCAAACAAACATTCTTTGAGTAATTGGTTAAAACCTGGCTTCGTGGTGTTTTGAGATTTCAATTGAAGCATTTCTACAAATCATTAAGAAACAACTAAATTGTCACTTTATATTGACTTGGGACAAATTATAATTTTTCAAATTCTGAAGGATGACTCTGTGCTTTGTTGTTGGTGAGGAATAAGATTGGAAGTTTACACATTTTTCCCAGTTTCTCTAATCACCATTTGCTATTTTATTAGGGAGAGGAAAAAAATCAAATGCTTAGATCGCAATTGCAACTCCTTAGGGAGGGCAAACAAGTCTTATCTGGTGTTTCCGAGGCTGCTGAGAAGGTTGAAATTTTCTTACTTTCCTTCTCATAGATAATTCAATTAATCAAAATATCTTACTATTTTGATTTTATTGGTGAGATTTTGGTTGAAATGGTGCCTCAATATATTTTTTTTGGGCATGTTTATATTAGCAGTTCAGAAGCATGAATTTGAGCTATGGGGGATCCATAACAAGATGTATAAACTAAGTTTCATCCTCTTGTAGATCATTCCTATCAAGATGTTGTAGGGTTTTTTTATTTTTTTTAATCAAGATTAAAAAAATTCAGTCTTAGCAAAATACCTTTGTAATTTGTTATCCATCTGGAATGTATTTCGTGTGAAAATTGTAAATTCCATCCGATCTTGTCATGTATGGACTTTACCATCGATAAAGATATTGGAATCAAGCATTTAACCCGCAAAAATATCAACTGTTAAAATTAATCCTGAACAAGGTCATGTGAAATGGTGACGGATTCGTTAGTGCACAATGGTTTGGCATTAACATTGGTGCCAAATCTATTAATGGCCAGAGATCACACCAAATGCAAATCTGACTGTGGTTGTTTTTTTGTACCTGTTCTTTATATTTTAACCATATACTTTTGATTCTAATTTCTTTTCCATCATATACATTCATCCCAAAATTATAAACTAGTAAAATGCATACTAATAATAAATAATTTTATAAAACTAGTGTCACATACCGGGGCGGACATACAACGTAACATATATGTCAAATATGTCAAATGCTAACATGCTAAATTGCTAATTATAACACGAGAAATCAAAATTCACTAATAAAATAATCATAGACCAATAATTATTGTGTCTATTTAGCCTATTCTACTTAAAATGAAATTCTAAATGACCAATACATACCCTTTCCATGAAAAATAATGAATATAAACAATTAATCTACATGTATCATTGTATATTTTCATGCACCCCTTCTTTTTTTTTTCTATTTCGATTTCTATATTGAGATACATTACTTTTGTGCTATACGTAATTATTTATGTGCTATCGTGTATTGTATTCATGCGTTTTATGAATTTTTTTGTGCTGATGTTTATATTTTGACAAAGTCTTGGGAGGGAGACAATAGGCAGTGAATATCATTTTTTCTTTTTTTCTCTCTTTCTTTTTACCACTCACTATTTTCCTAATTACACCCATTGGCTCCCTATTGGTCCCTTAATGTTAGTTCCATAGCATTACTCCTATATTTTTTCGTGTTACAAATGTGGTGTATGGAGGTATAAAATGGTACATGTAGTATTACCTAAATATAAATAATGACTAAAGTTTAATTAGAAGCACTCTTCGTATAAAAATATGAATTGATCATACTTTTCAGGTTAAGCAAATGAAAACATTCTAGCTTCTTCATGATTCAATAAATCTGAGTATGAACTTCACCATATGAAACCTACTTCCCTAATCTGTTGTTCCCGTTGCTGATAAACTCAGTATAACTTGATATTCATATAGAAAATGAAGGTAGAGATACAAACCTTGCATGGAAATTGACAGGAATAGGACACTAGCCTATCATGCGAATATTATTTGCAAGGACTCCATCGAGCACCCTCACATAATCAATTTCCCCTTCTGCAGTTTAAAAAGAAAAAAAAAATTATTTGCTTTACAAAATGAGAGAAAAGAATGATTTACAATTGTCAAGTTGTTATAGTTATAGATTTCTCTCTACTTGCATCCAAACCCTAGTGCCATTTTCTGTAACTTCTTTTTAAAAAGAAGTAAGAAAAATAAAAAATAATTTTATGTATTTAAAATTGAAAAATTACTCACACCATCGACAATCGAATCTCAGGGCTCTCCATTCTTTTTACCGGTGTCAACTTGTTGTCAGCTGCTCCTTCTTCACCAAGACCACTCACTATCCCACTGTTCTTTCTGTTTGCAGCTGCATCAACGATAACATCTTTTTTGGATTTTTCATTCAAGTTTTGTTTTTGAAATCTGACCACAAAAGGAAAAGAATTATAGAAGAAACTCTTTCTTCTTAAAGAGCATGCTAAATGAATAAAATCTCAACAACTCTATTTTTTCTTAATTATTTGTATTCTAAGTTTAAAATTTCAAATCTCTAATGACATCATTCCACTTAGTAAGAGACACTTGGTGCGATTTCAAGCACTGCCACATGTCAACCGAAGAAGTCTTTCAAGTGATGAGCAATGAGCATAGAGTCCTATTCCTTTTTAGATTTTAATAGATAGATAATAGATAGATAATGAATAGATAGATAGTGTTTTGTAATTTGAATAGTAAAATAATTCTTTTGTTTTTTTAAAAGAAATAAAGATTAAAATTTTAGTTAAAAAATATAACACTTTTCACTATTTCATATAATTTAATAAATTAGGTATGTTTATTATTTGGAAAAGCACAGGAGCAGACAAGGTTTGAGAGGCAATGAAGCATATGAGCCAAAGAGAGAAACCCTAATCCTAGCCCCCTTCTCCCTTTATCCCACCGTTACTGTCACCCACGCCGCCTCCTCCTCTTCTTCTCCACCGTTTGTGCTGTCACCGCCGCTGCCTTCTCTTCTTCTTTTGTCGAGCCTTCCATCTCTTCTAAGCCTTTGCAATGAAAGGAGGGTCACATCTGAAGTAGATCCGATGAAGATGAAATCCTTGAAGGCTTTAATCAACGCGGGCGATATTGATGACGTCTCACTTGTGAACAATGCCACCACCGTCGCCACTATCGTCCTCCAGCAAGTCAGTCGGTAGTTCGACGATGGAAGATTCACGCAATCTCGTCGCGCTACTGCGCTGCTTCTTGTGTTATGTTGTTGTTATTGTTGTTGTGTTGCGGTTGTAGTGGTGGTGGTACTTGTTGTTGTTGTTATTGTGATGGTGGTGGTGCGATTGTTGATGGTGGTGGTGGTAAGATTACGGATTCTAATTGTATTATATTTTAAATGATAACTTGAATCTGTTTCGAATGATAAATGTGTTGCTGAGAGTTTAAGGTTTAAGGTTATGAATAATAATTGTATTATGTTTCGGATAATAACTTGCATCTGTTTCGCATGATAATAACTTCTAATTAAACTTATTGACTCCCTAACGTTGGTTCCGTATTATTACTCTTATTATTTAAATATAATACAATATTAATAAAAGGTAAAATTGTTGAAATTTAAATTTTAATCCAATTGATAAGCCTTCCAAATTTTAAAATTCAATTCAATTCTGGATTTTTATCAATTCATTCCGACCACTTATTAGAATTCAATTTAATTATGATTATGATGATTAGAGTTCAATTCCATGCCATTAAAAGTTTGCAAAACAGGCGGTAAGGGTACTACTTATGTTATCCCGTGCAAATCACGAGTTGAATGAACGCATGAACGCATCCTTCCCGCATCACCGGTGTGGAGCAGCTGCCGGAGCACTCTGCGTTGCCAGAGAGTCGCCGCCTCCTTTCCTGGTGTCCTTGCTGATTCGCAACCTCGCAGCCGAGCCTTCTGCCTCGCCGCCGGAGCCCTCAGCCGCTGAGAAAGGTCGTCGCCATAACACTCAGCCCTCAGCCTCGCTGACTCGCCCTCTGCTTCTCCCTCATCGCCTTGCCTTCTGCCTTGCCGCCCGAGCCTCACCAACTCAGCAAATCAAGGCAGGGAGCTTCGCCGCCTTGCAGGTACGCCTCGTTTCTTCTCTCTCTCTCTCTCACGTGTCTTAGTTCTTATTGAGTTATCTGATCTAGGTATTGAATGTGATTGAGGATTTGACTTTTGTTGACTGAGGATACTTTCCATTCTTGTATTGCATTGTATTTGTTATTCTAGCTATGGACTAAAGATCAAAGTGATCCTGAGATTGGGACTCTGTACTAAAATGTCCTTAGGTTCCAATTGCACTGTTATAGTTCTGGGATTGAACTTTGGGCACTATAGTGACCCCTTTCCGCCGATGCCAATTGTAGAATTGTTAGTACGTGCTCTGTTTTTGAGTAGATGTGATCATATAAAGATTTTACTTTTTTTCGCTGTGGCATTTAGCTAACCATTTTGGCTTTGTAGGTTTCTATTATCTTAGATCACGCTATTTTTATCTGCTATGTTTTTGCTGTCTATTGAATGAAACCTGTGTCATGGAAACTTAAGATCATATAGTTTACTTTTGTCGCAAACTCTTCCCTTTATTCAATTCTCTATTAAATGATTCCAAAATACCTCAGCTTTGTTAATAGTTTAAATCTAAGAATCTCCAACTTCAGGTCTGTTTTCTTCACATGTATAATTATTAATAGTTTATCATTGAAACCATGATTATTAGTGATGTGGTGAATGTCTTAAACTAGCTTGTTGCCATGTTTCTTTACCTTAGGGTGTGTTTCATTGTTTGTGGTTGGAAGGGTTTGAATAATAAATTTTATTCTTTTAAACTGTTTCCTTTTTTCCTTTTTCTTCAAAATCAGAACTCTCAAATATTACTTAAGACCATAATGTGATGAAGTTTAATGTGCGTATTTGATAGTAAATATAGTCACTAGATTTGTTTTAAAAGATAATGATTCAAATAAATTCTCTTACCCTGTGAAGGCTAAACCATTCGAGCAAAGAGAAAGCAAAAGCTGTGCCTGAATACACTGCCGCTGAGGAAGCCCCTCAGAAAAAACCCGTCGTGTCTCCTTGTAATTCAATGACATTCAACCCAGAGTGAGACCTAACTTACCAAACATGACAACCACAGCACCCGAGGCCCGTCAATGGCACTGGGAGAATGCTGCTGCTGGTGCCACAGCTGGGTTTGTCACTGTTGCTGTCATGCATCCACTTGACGTTGTCCGCACTAGGTTCCAAGGTCTTTTTTTTCTTCTTCTTTTTGCATTTTGTAATTTTCTTTTTGCTTGAATAAATGGATATTTCATATTTGTCTTGTGTTCAGCTTTTTATAGGATTATTATTTGATTTTGCAGTTAATGACGGCAGAGTATCTCAGGTTCCTAATTATAAGAATACTGTTCATGCAATTTTCACCATTGCTCGATCTGAGGTTTGTTTGTTTATCGTTTGCCCCTAATACTAGCAATTTTAATAAATTAAGGATACAATAATATTGCATTATTTTCTGCAATGCAATGTTTGGAGTGTCCCTGATAAGTAGTTTGTTTAGGACCATGGCTATAGATTGTTTCAATATAGCATTGAAGACATAGTTGGATTTGAAGAAATGCTGCTTGTTAGGATTTTCAAAGGATTTTACTGTAGGTAGTGCAACTGGACTTGTGTAAATTGTTAACAACTTTACCAAAATCTTGGTGCTTAGGATAAATCTTGGAAATTTGTAGAAAATTGATAAAATCAGCATTATAGGCTTGGTATGCAAACATCAAGGAGAATCTTAATTAGTCCTAGAAACTGTGATTTCATTGGTGCGTCAGTGTCACTTATTGCATGATTAATGGAAACTGAGTTTTGATGGTATTTTATGTCAGCTGCTTGCCACACCCAGATTTTCTTTTTCCTTTTTTGTTTTCTTTTGTTTTTGTTTTGCTTTGCTTTCTATTTTTACCCTGAGGTTACATCTTCCTGTTGTTTGTTGATCAATGATTGCTGATCCAAAGTCCAAACACTCCTCATTTTTCACCTTGTACGTAGTCTTACTTTTATTCTTATTAAGATGGATGTAGCTAAGATAGCTGATGTAAGACTCAATATTCTTGCCTTTTACTTATAGTACAGGAGTTTGTCATTGAAAATATCTTATGTAAATAGCAGTGTTGTATTTATGTTCCCTGATTTATCTTGCAGGGATTAAGAGGATTATATGCAGGTTTTCTTCCTGGGGTTCTTGGGTCAACTATTTCATGGGGCTTATATTTCTTTTTGTGAGTTTCAACACTGAACATTAAAGAATTAATTTTATTACGTTAACTGATGCTCAGTAGAAGAGAATCATATTATACGGTATGATGGACTGTAATGTTTGTATCCTTAATTTTTTGCTTCTTTAAAAGTAACATGGTTCATTCAGTCTGAACTTTGAAAGTCTCTCTCCACACACACTTGTACACACACACAAAGGAATGGATTTTGTGATGTGAATTTTCTAGCCCCTAAATTCTTGATCCGCTATTAATATTTAAATATAACTAAGTTAAAATTTCTGAATTACAGCTACGATAAAGCCAAACAAAGATATGCTAGGAACAGGGAGGAGTCACTGAGCCCAGGTCTTCATCTTGCCTCAGCTGCTGAAGCAGGAGGTTTGGTGAGTGTTCACAATTTCATTATCATGAATGGATGCCCACATGCGCACATGTGTGTTTGGTTAGGACTTTGCATAATTTCCTTATTCAATTCAAAATTTTGTTTGCATTGGTCCTAAGGAGTGATGAAAAGTGTTAAGTAAACTGTATTAGAGATTTGACAATGAACATTATTATGAGGAGAGTGTGGGAATGGAACTAATATATTTAAATTTACAGCTTCGTTCTATTTGCACAAATTTTTAATATATTGTTAAGCTTTTATAGTTGAATGATTTCTGATTATGTTTCAGAATTTAAAACTGAGGTTTCTTAATTTGATTTTTGTTGTCTTCTGTCAGGTTTGCTTATGCACAAATCCTGTTTGGCTGGTCAAAACAAGATTGCAGCTTCAGACTCCTCTTCATCAAACACGACCATACTATGGGATTTTTGGTCTGATCTCCATCTTAATTTAACTTCATTCTCAACTGTTCACCTTAAATATTTCTTTTTTCTTCTCAAAACATTCATGTCAATAAAATCCAGCTGTAAAAGTTATAAATTTAGGTCAATTGTTATTTTAACACAGAAGACTTTCTTAATTGTAGTCATCTTCTGATAGGAGCATTCCTAATAACAGGTTTGGGGAAGTGTATAAGGGAAAAGGTGAGAAGTTCAGTTTTGGAGTCAGTTTTAGCTAGTTAATAACTGTTTTGGTAGTTAGTAGAGGTGCTGTTCTGGCATAGGATAGTGGCTAGCTATAAATAAGAGTTTGTTGTTAGTTTTAGGGAGTCGATTTTTGTTGTAAATTCTGTTAGAACTTGAGAGAAGCTTTTCTCTCTCTGAGTTGGTAGATCCAACAGTGTATCCCTTCAAGGAACTGTGATTTGCAGTTCTTGTTCATCAATAAAGCTCACCTATTCTGCGTGTTCTATCATCTTGTCCCCACTTCAGTTTACAATTAGTACCTGTATCAACTTTTGATTGGCCTTTACAGTTTTGGTCTTTTAGACAAAAATTCAGAAACCATTAAATTTTCTTGGATATGGATTAAAATGGTTTTCTTTGGTCAAATTATCCTGTATCTTCTCATTATTTATTATTACTATATTAAGCTGATGTAATACTTATGAAGTCAGACATTGCAAAATATAGTTAATGCTTTGTAGGTATTTATAAATTATAAATACTTTTTTGACATAAATATTTTGCTAACAACAAACTTAAAAGCAGATAGAGAGCGAGTAGTATCAAAAGTTGCATGATGCATCTCTCTCACCAGTTTTTTACGGCATAATATTTGGTGCAGCTTTTATATTTTTAATCCAAAAGTGTTGTAGCAATTTGTATGTCACCATTATTAATTATCAAAATTCAGTCCATAGTTTGCTAACTAATGTATGGCATAAATTTTCGTTGTATTTGTTTCACAGCATTTTCTTGTATAGTTTTTTTTAGCTTCTAAAATTAGGAGGAAAAAGGAAACTTTTTTTGAACTCTATTTGTTTTGCTTCTAGGGAATTTTCAATTAGAATGTAATACTCAGGGTGTAGATATTTTGCTTGTTGAGGTAGTATTAACTTTGCTAACCTGTCATGCAATTTTTGTTTTCTTTTCTGAAAATATCAGATGCATTTAGGACCATAATGAGGGAAGAAGGTTTTAGAGCACTCTACAGAGGAATTGTTCCTGGTCTATTTCTGGTATGTTAATGTTTTTTATTTTTCATCCTTTTCCCAACTCTTTTAAATTTAATTATGGATTGTTCATGGATTATCCCCACATAGTGGGGATAAGTCTCTTATTGTTGTTGATTATTGATTGATTATAGGTTGTGAAATTGTGTCTCAAAAAAGATAACTTTTGTTATTCACCCAGCATAACATTTGTTAAAGATTTCTCTTTTCGATTGATCAAGTCTATGATAAGCATTGGCTCTGTAGACTGTAGCAGTTAGCCACTATGAACGTTTGAATTTCCCAATTAAAGCCATAACATCTGTCATTCCTCCATTTTCTGTTTGCTGTTATATTGCTAACATAATGTGGTTTGACATCTTATTGTCATGCGGACAATGGTAGGTGAACATAAGATTTGGTCATATGACCAAGGTTCACATTTATTCCAGGTTAGGGGAAAAAACAAACTATTTGATACATTTTCCTCTATATCTTGATTATTTTTTTTTTTCTTTACATCTTGATGATAAATTTCATAAAATACTAGAGTCATATCATGAACCATGAAATTTGTTATTCTCAAACATCTTGTTAGAGATAGAAAGCAAGGTTGTCGAATCGTAATTCAAGAATCTAATCCCTGGGCAAATTTTAGACCAGGAATTCACAAAACCATCAACAAAGGTCATTACCATAGTCATATATGAGGTCCAAAAAACCAAATAGTTACCAACATAGGTCTTATGAAATGCATAAAGTCTTAAATACTAGCAAAATTGCAAGTAGTATCTCTTATATAAAGCTAGCATTGACAATATCTATCTAATCCTCAAGACAAAGTCATCACTGAGTTTCTTCACTATTGTTGTTGTCATCAAACATTACTATTGCCTCATTTTTTTTGTTTTCACTCTGATCATCAATATCTCCCAATTCATTTTCTTCATGGTATTAAATCGTAACCGCTTTTCCTTTATTTCTCTTGTTTGCATTGGCCTTCTCCCGTTTTCCTTATCATTCCTGTTGGCATTGGCATTGGAATTCTCTTCTTGTATCATAATGCCTTTCCCCTTGTTACTCTTGTTGGCATGGGCATTTTCTTGTATCACAATGCCATTTTCTTTGCCTTTGTTGTATGCATTAATATTTCATGAACCTAAAAGTAATAAGTAGTAAAGTAAATACTAGGTACTAATGTACTGTAAAATGAAATTGAAGTAAAGATGTGAAGAATAACACTTGTTAGTTAGTTAGTTACCTTTCTTTCTCTTTTTAGGTAAACCTTCTTCTAGAATGTTGGAACACCCATCAATATCCATCTAATTGTCCCCTTCCATTAGGCAAGGATCCTCTTGTTTAGTGATCCATTCATCATTGGATTCAAGATTCAATAAGCAAATAAGATCATATGTGTCTCTTTTTGCTTCCCTATCCTCTTTGCCTTGTTTCAAGTTGTAGGTTGTGTTTTACAGAAATAAGAGCATTCAACCTTTGTTGCTCTGACTGGTTTATCCTTTTTCAGTGAATTTGGTCAAAGACACTCCAATTTCTCTCACATCCAGTATCACTACAATTCAGACTTCATAAAAAAATATATGTAGATTGGAGCTCTTTGCACTCTTAGCAAAAAGAAAGAAAATCAATAAATTAATAAAGCTGAAGATTAATTGGTTAACTACTATTTACAAACTAGTTCTCTCTCTCTCTCTCTCTCTCTCTCATTTCAGTTTCATAATATAATGCAACATGATTTTTATTCTTTCTGAAAACTGTTGTTATCTGGAATGAGTCTCATTTTTAGTGTTCCTTTGTAATGCTAAAACTTTATGAATGCAATGCACAACCATCAAAACATATGGGCAGAAGAATGTAGACCCTGGCTTAAAATTGATGTCTCACTAACTTAGCTTTATTATCTAATTCAAAATGTCCTCCCTCCTTATTTAGGGTGGTTTTGAGCTCAAACCATCACTGCCATGAGGGGTAAAAGTTAGATTTGGTGTTGCCAGCCACTTCTGGGCATTGAAGGATCATATACTAGGTAACGTTACAAAGTTGTAATTTGTGGGAATGTGATGAAAAAGCAAAATTAAAAGAGAAAATGAGTGGAATTACCATAATTATCTGTTAAAATAGTTGTTGGATGTTCAAATACAGCTCCTTTTTATTTCCCTCCCATTTCCTCAATTAACGATACTATCCCAACAGTCTTGTTTTTCTATCTATTTCCACCATTTTTAAGTTAAGAACATCTCGTCAAAGGATACAATCCAAATAGTGATTCATGAATTAAATTTTAAACTTTAGTTCCAGTTTTCCCCAAAACAAAAGAGAGGAAAAACTTTACTTCATTAGTTCATTAAATGCTAATCTGTTTAGCACGACCACAACATATTATAGGTTCAGTCCATTGAACTGCCTACTATGTTATCCTCGTTAAAACTACAGCAATTTATGGGTTATGCAGTCTCCTGACAACAATTGCCTTCCTAATGTTCAAATTTGTGTCCTCTTCTTAGCTACCCTTTGAAGCATTTGCAGAAAATTTGTTTGAAAAATTGTGCTGCTTATTAGCAAATGGATATTCTGCTTGTAGTTTAATCTGGAAAATTTACTAACTCCTGGCTTGCAAGATATTATTAATGATAATTTGCAGCTGAAATATTCTATTAAGTGTTACTATTAACATAAACATATATCCTCATGAGTAGAAAATCGGGATAGAGGTTACCTGCTTCCTCATCCTCGTTCCATGTACCAAACAGTGACGGCATTGTACTTACAAGGACTTTGGTGCTCATATTAGGCATGAGTCTTGGCAGGTACTGGGTTAGAAAGCGTAGCTGATAAGTGTTACGTGTTTTCTCTTCCTAACCTGAGTATTGATAGTTATTTAGAGTTATATATATCGTAGTCTGAGTGAGATGAGTGGGCAATGGTTAGTGCACCTCCTAGGAGTTATGCTAATCAGAGCTTTTGCATAACCAGCTGGATAGGATATGGTCAAATAGTGGGCCAAGGCTTTTAGAGACTATTTACTATTAGGCCTAGAGTTAGTCCATAAGACCAGTTATGACAAATTTTCTGAAATTTTAAAGCTGGCTTACATATCAATATACTATTGTTATTTTTATGGTTTGTGCTTTTTCTTGTATGGAAGGGGCAATCTAGAACTCATGGCTATGATTATTATTAACACATGAAACTTTATATCTTAGTATGATTTATAGAGAGCTAAATTGCTTTTGTGTTCCTCAGCAGGTCTCTCATGGTGCTGTTCAGTTCACAGCATATGAGGAGCTTCGTAAAGTTATCGTAGACATCAAGAATATGAGAAGTAGAAGGAATCGTCAAAACCCTGATGATCTGTTGGTAAGTAAATAATTGTTGGGTTAGAATTACATGAGGTGGACCATTTACATTTGTTAATCCGTTGTTTGATCATTGAACTTGAATGTCACTTGTATAATTTGGGTTCTTGTTCCTATTGTCATTGCTCAACTTAATAGATCAAGTGACATTCAAAGAGGGATGAATGATGACTCTTAAGTTGTTTCATGTGCACAGATAATATCAACCGAGTGTTTAACACATGGTATTAGATATGATAGGATAAGTAGATACTACGCTATATGTTATGATATTATTTGTTGTCTGGTATATTCATCCTGTTGTTTAAACTTATCTATGATGACTGGTATACATCGTATTGCATTGGTGGATAACCTTATTTAGTCTAGAGGCTTTATTAATCTGGAATAGCTTTCGATGTATATAGTTATATACTCTTTTTTTTTTGTACGATATAGTTATATACTTTAATTCTTACTTTTTAATGCATTGGTGGATAACCTTATATAGTGATTTTTAAATAAGAATGTGCAGTAAATAAATATTGTTTTAACATAAACTATATTCATAAAAAATAGTTATTAAATATGTATAAATATATAAATAACTAATACATAAATTTCATATATATATATATATATTATTTTAATTATAATTCATTTTCTTTTTATGATTATTGTGTATAATAAAAGAGAAAATATTAATATATAGAAGAAAAAGCACTGTGTTTATTTTGTCCCTATTTTCTTTTGAGTAATATTATTTCACCATGTGACTTGTGAGCACCTAAATTTATAAATCTTGTCCATTGATTATTATAAGAAACTAAGATCTTGTTGATCTTTTATGCAATGATGTTGATCTATTTGGTGTAAAGCTTATGATCTTTATGGAGAATTTTCCTTTGAGACATGTTGAGACATTGGAAAACTATGCTTTATAGATAATTCTTGTTTGGATTTTGCTCTTGTATATAGAGGGCCTCTTTTCCTCTTTCTTGTGTTATTCTTCTGTCAATTTCGTTGTAATTCTTTATTAAATAATAAAAAAGTAAAAATGGACAAGGGAAAAGGCATACAATTTCCCAATGAGAAGGTGCTAATTATTGAGGTGTTAGTAGTGAAACTGGAGGAGAGTGTGAGATAGTTGTGGTTGATGATAGCACTCAAGCAGCTATCCCATGCCTTTGATGAACTTGACAGCCGAGGAAAAAGAATTTGCTTCAATAGATATGGTTGATGATTTTACTTAACTCTGGGGGCCTATGGTGGTTATGTTCATTCTTCAGATTTTTTCATTTTGGGTTTCAGTAGATGGAGATGGATTTGATTTGATTTCTTCAAGGATGTACTGAACATAACTATTTAAGCATTTATTTGAGATTTCCTAAGCATTTTCTGTACATGACTTTGATATTTAAGCTATTTATGAGCATGCTTCCCATATTGCACAGTTCAAGAATTTATCAAACGATTCATGCTATGGGATTCAACATTTTTACAGGTAGGCAATAACTAGGCTATGATAATTTGTTGTATTTGTAAAAATGGAAGAGGGGGAGAAGTGTGGGGGCAATGTGTATTGTTGAAAACATAGCTTCAATGCTTAATAAGCGCATGCATAGTTTCCTGAACATGTAATCAATATTTAAATTATATCTAAAGGCACTTTAAGGTTTATGACAAAGAACATATTAGATTCTAACAATCATTTATCGGTTATGCTAGGTGCACACCAAAATCAGCCACTAAAATCAGAACATGTTGGA
This sequence comes from Stylosanthes scabra, assembly GCA_036250425.1. Classification (NCBI taxonomy): domain Eukaryota; kingdom Viridiplantae; phylum Streptophyta; class Magnoliopsida; order Fabales; family Fabaceae; genus Stylosanthes; species Stylosanthes scabra. Next base: position 27,024 of record JASCZI010090887.1, read on the forward strand.
ATACAAAATAGACATATTATAAATGAGTTAAACTATTCATGTATATATACATAATATACATAGTGGCTGATTCCCCAATAGTTTTCTTTCAAAAGTCATATTTTCAGTGCTTGATTTCCTCTCCGGATAGAGAAATATATGAATGATGTGCTCGAAAAGCATAGATCTATCACTGCTTTTTTTATTGTGTGGTTTTGATTTAGAATTGTGGTGGGCCTATTATTTTGAATTGGCTTTAGCAAAGAACTTGTAACAGTCCTCAGTTTATTATCTGTTCCAGTGCTTAGAATTGGATGTTAGACATTTTAATGTTCCATTTCAACTATAGACATAGCTTGGGTTAAGTTTATTAATTTTTTCTTTTCTTTGGTATTCTGCTTATGATTTATGTGTCGGATATATGCAGCTAAGGGGCCCATTACTGAAGGCGAAAATACCATCTGTACCCTTTAGCTATGGCAGAAAGAATAAGAGATGATTGAAAAGGAGAAGAATTAGGAAGGCCTTCCTGTTGTAACTGAATTGTCACCTGAAAAGAATAGTGGGAAGGGTAAGAGAGGATAAGGCAGTGAGTGGGAGTGACAGGAATCATAGAAAACCTTTTTGATGGAATCAGGCTTTAAGGAGATATGGCAATACTCTCAAAATTGTTTGGCGATCTTTATAAATTCTATCAGAACTCCAAGCTTTCGTTATTTCTCACTTTTTCTGTCATCGATACATTCTTGTCATTCTCTGTTTATCTTGGTGTCGGTTGTTATTACAGTTTCCTGCCCATTTGTAGTATTTCTTTCTTTTCTAATTATATTTTTATTTTTCTATTGCTTTCTAAAATTTATTTGAGCCTGTTATCTGATATGTTTAGCTTTTCTGGCTACATGACACTTATAAATGATTGATTGAATCCGTTTGATGTTCAACTTTGCAACCAAAATAGTCATGACTTCAGTGTTCTTATTACTTGTTTCCCAGAATTCTGCTGATTATGCTGTTCTTGGAGCAACATCAAAAGTTGCTGCAATACTTCTAACCTATCCATTTCAGGTACAGTTTCTTGTCTACTTCTCTTTGGAAGAAGGTTCTAGATTTTATTGTCCTTGAACATGATCGATCAATCTTTGAAAGAGTATTCTCATCAGCTTGCTTTGATGTTTCTTTTTTTTTTTTCCTTTCCCAGGTTATGAGATCTCGATTGCAGGTACAAGAGTTTATTAAAAGATAGGGATATTATATGCCAGTTTTGTTTTAACTGTACAAATTTCTCATAGGTAAATCAAAATTTCTTTGTCTGCAGCAACGACCTAGCGCGGATGGGGTTCCACGATACGTCGACAGTTGGCATGTTGTGAAGGAAACTGCAAGGTACATATTATAAGTTACTAGTGTATCAATGTGCCTATTGATTCTCTCTTACGTTTATTAGATGTGCAGAAAAATAATAAAGTTTGAATTAGTTGAGATGGTAAGTGCTATAATTTAACTAGAAGATCGAGTTCTGACCTTGAAAATAACAATTTTTTTTTATAAATTAGATATAGAATTAATCTACGTGTACCACTGTACACCTCCATACACCCCTTGTCTTCTTCTTATATTTTGATTTCTATATTAAGGTACACTATTTCTGTGCTATACGTAACTGTGTCTATACTTATCATATGTTGTATTCATGTGTTTTGTGAAGTTTTCTGTGCTGATGTTTACATTTTTCGTGTTGTAAATAAGATATATGAAGGTGTATAGTGGTACATGTAGAATTATTGTTATACATAATAAAGGGTGTTTTAGGAAACAAAAAGTTGGACACGAACCCTCTAGTATTTCTATTATGAGTAATAATATTATATTTGAGATTAACTAAAAGGATAAGTATGTTACACAGTTACGCTTAAACAAAAAACTCAGATTCATTCTTGCTTTCTAAAATGTTAAAACAAAATTCTTATTTGTGCATTATAGATCTTGTTTTGTTCTTGCAGATATGAAGGTGTCCGAGGATTTTACAGGGGAATAACCCCAAGCCTTTT
>JASCZI010090887.1:29060-44546 GCA_036250425.1 Stylosanthes scabra
TGAAAATGTTCTTAAATTGCTTAAACTAGCAAGGAGGAATGACTAAATATTTTCCTTTTTCATCTTAATACAATTTCTCTCTCATTTTACTTTTCTATTTAAGTATTCCTTTCTCTCTCTCATATTTGTAGCTCTGGAAAAGTGCTCGTTCCATCACGTTTTAATAAGAAGGCATTAAATATGCTTCTGAACATGTTTCTTCGAGCTAGCTTGGATTTACAAGTAGATTTTGATCTGCGGATAATCAATTTTATATATATATATATTTTTAATTTTCCACTCCAAACATGCAAGTCCGTCATCGTCAACCATAGATGACCTGCCTGAAGTCTTCTTTTAACATTGTAGTTTTTATTTTTGGCCCAGCATGTCAAGGATTAATCTGTTGTGAATCATAGCTTCATTTATGGGTTTGTTATTGGACAATGAGTTATTGCATGCACAAGGCAAGATTTAAATTTCTAACACTTGTTTAAGCAAATTAGAGAATTTAATTACTACTAAACTAATTCAAACTAATCCAAGTTGTTTGCACTTCATACTCCATCCTATTCTCCTCACTCATGTGTAGAACACTATTTATTTATTTTTGGTATCTAGCACACTATTTATGTGAAATCAAATCTTATCTTATATATTAAACATAGAATGTACACAGTTAAATTATTGACAAGTGTACAAGTTCACCATGTGACGAGTTTACATTAATATCCATGAATAAAAATATAAAAATAAAAAAAAAGATAGATACGTTACACTTTACCCATTTTTATCTCATTTATTTACACTTAATTTTAAAATTGAATGAGCTGAAAAATGAATAATATTATAATCTCCAAATAATAAAAAAAGATATAATATTCTTAAAGAAAGGAAAATTGAAAAGTATGAAAGAATATATATAATTTATTTTTTTCTTCAAATGTAATTGATTTTGCAATTTTTTATTACTAATTTCAAGATTCTGCATATTTAATTACAAACTTCATATGTAGATATGGCTTGTATTTATTTTAGCTGTTTTCAAGAGGGGAATGATTGGAAGGCAAAATGCAATCATTGTAAATCTGTTCTTGGGGCAAATCCAAAAGAAATGGGACTACAAATTTGAAGAATCATGTGCTCCATTATTGTAAGAGGATAAAATTAGCAAACGCTAAGCAATCAACAATAGCTGAATCGTTGGGCAAACATGCAAGGAACACTTCTGATGCTTTTGTATTCGATCATGCATACACAAGATTGTTGATTGCCTAGGACATTTGTATGTATGAGTATCCATTGTCATTTGTGGAACATGTTGGAATGAAGGCAGTATATGCATCAATGCAACCAACTTTTAATGTGCCTAGCCGAAACACAATCAAGAAGGACATTCTTGAAATGTATGAGGTGGAGAAGGTTAACATGACTAAGATAATGGACGACAATGATAGTAGGGTAGCAGTTACTACGGACATGTGGACTTCCAACCAAGAGAAAGGATATATAGTTGTTACGACACACTACATAGATAAGTCATGGACTTTGCAAATGCGCATACTGAGGTAATTCTCTAAAAAATCCATCTTTAATAATAGATATGTGGTTGTCTAATTAGAAATCAGAAATATGTGGCCTTTAAAAATCAGAAATTTTATTTCCCAATTTAAAAATATGAAATAAAAATTTATCTTATTAATATTTTTCAAGACTACCTAAAATATGTGGCCCTTTAAAATGTGCCATTGGGGATCGTTATAACATCACAACTTTCAGTATGTCTTGATCATACCTACAGCCGGGTTGTCACTTGACTCTAGCTGTAAATCTTAAAACTCAACATAAGTCTGTCGTAATTGGACAACGTGATAACGTGAAAATGCGGGGAAAATAAAACTCAGCATGGGACGGTAACAAATAAACAAGTTAGCACGTAGATAAATAAAGAGCAAACAATGGAAGGTTTTCATTACAAAACTGACAAGCTTTAGTACATCAAGATTGAAAGCATACACGGAAACGAAAATACTGAAATAGATTAAAGTACAACTCGACTAGATCAATCCTAAGAATCGATCCTGTCCCTAGAAAAGGTCGCCTAAACTAGGTACCAGTCCAACTAGACAATCTTAATCCTCGTACTGTTCTAACAATTGATGAGGTACTACAAAGAAAATAACATACACTATCTAAGGCATGGAAGGAGGAAACGTGCCAACGAAGTATCGGTATACCAAATCGTCCTAGGAAGGTGTATCGCCAGAAGAAGCATTCGATCCCGACAATGCCCAAAGGAACCAATACTAGATGAATTACCAGACGAAGAATGGCTGGAAGGTCTGGAACTAAACCTAGTACTCACGCGCTCCGAGCCCTACGAGGCGTCAACTAAGAATACATCCCTACTGCTATGACTAGTGTCACTCGAAGAGTGAGGGTCCTCATGCTCGTCCGGATCCTCCTCGGAAGACTCATTATCGTTAGGTGGTGGAGGAGGTGGGGCTACACGGCGCTGACCGAAGAGTCTCCGATAACGCCGAGCGTCCATCATCGGCATACGTGGAGGCGGAGGGGCAAGTACAAGAACTGGAGCTGGAATTGGAGCACGAGGAGAACGATCACGCTCTCGGAGTACTCCATCACTCATGCCGAAGGAGAAGGAAGAAGAAACTAGAGAGCCAGAAGGGCGAGGGGGACGGGATACCCTCACACTGTGAAGATAGGCCTCATTGTAGGAAGTAGGAGAGAGAGAAAAGAGAGTCCTGCGTAAGGTGAGAGAGAAGCGGTAAGAGCATAAGGTTCCTAGCTTGGGGTATAACAAGGGCAACTACTTCTAACTTAGGGGCTGACGTTACGTAGGTATCATTTAGCATGTCGATAACAGTTACTTCAAGCAATTTAGACACATCAAGCATTTAAAACACAAATCAAGACAGAAATGCGCAAGCACAGACAATATGCAGCACACAAGGATGATGCATGCCTATCCTATGTTGCAGGCCATGAGCTCATGCGTCGGTTGTCTTCCCGCACCCGATGAGTACTTAGGAATAAATCCCAGTATGGTTTCTCCTCTGTCGATGTCATGGACTCATCCAAAGCGGCCCGTACTACCCTTTTGAGTACGATCCGTAACCTAGGTACATTATCGTGTAAAGCCCAGCTTTACTCATTGACGTTGGAACAGCGGTGAGGATCCCGTCACCTTTTATTGGGGGGAAAACGACCGCATTGACAGTAAGAAACGAATGATCATTCAGAAGCCACAGGGGAGCGACCCCTTAAATCACAATCACAATCGTACTTCACATCACGAACCGGTTCTCAGAACCGTTAGCCGGAATGTTCTATTGTAGCCGGATTACCATTCGGTCTACATGACTTAGTTGAACCGACCGGTTTAACTTCGACCCAAGTCCGATAAAACCGATACTTGGTCTAAGTAAACCAATCCGTTTCAAGAGAACAAGACCGGCTTATGTCGAACTCGTCTCCAAGAAAGGGATCCGGTTTGATCGTCTCAGCCCATACTATAGTCGACCAAGCCAAACCGATATCAACAGTCACATCTAAGGTTTATCATACACACGCCTTGGGACATCTTTACTTAGTGATTCTAATGTATTTTATGAATGTTCTTTTGCATATGCCCATGTCTTTTAGGTGTCTTATATTGTGGTAGATTATTTTAACTTATTTTTTCCATCAAAAGATTAACTCTTAAATGTCATAGTAAGATAAATTATTATAGGCCTTTAATCTGTTCTCTGTGTCTTTATTATTATTATTATTATTATTATTATTATTATTATTAAAATTTTATTAGTCTTTTAATTTCTGGATTTTATCCCTTTTTTTCCAAGATTAAAACTCTTATTATGAGAATACCATTTTATCCCTTAACAATTTTACCTTAAATTCCCAAATAACCTATTTTACCAAAACGCACATATTTTTTTCGTCTCAAAACACTGAAACCAGTTTTGTTTTGCTCCTAACACCTTCATTTAGTTGTGGTAAAAACAGTTTGAAAAAAGATAATTTTTAAATGATGATTCTGCCCTTTGACCCCTATACCCGATTTTGGTTTTACTAGTTATAGTAAATAATTTGTTTTCACTATGGTAAGTTAATATCTTCAGGTGTGGTTTCATTTTTAGACTTATCACATATACCCCTAATCGCCATAAAAACAGTTTTGGAAATACATTTTATTAAATGACTATTTTGCCTCTTTTTACCCTTAGTTTTAGGAAAACATCTTGTAAATTAATCTTTAAACCATTTCCTTTTTAATTTTTAAAACAAGACCACTTCAAATATATTTTATTTAATCATTTTATTTCTGGAATTCTTATGAAACATTTATTTACCACTTTGCCCTTATCTTTTTATAAAAACAACATTTTAACTACTTACTTTCTTAAGATCAATTTTTATATCTTTAAATCTTATGGACATTTTTGTTCCAAGGGTGTTAAACCTTTCGGCCTTTCCCACACAAGTTTTGATCATCATTTTCCATTTTTCTTTTCATCTTAAACTTGGCCAAAGGCCCACTCTTAGTAGAGTAAAATGGATTTGCACCACATATCATTCAAGTATTCATTCAAGCACTTCAAGCAAGCATATATCATCATCAAGCATATAAATACATCATCAAAACAAACTAATCTAAGCCTAACATGTTACCTTGATGTGGTGGTCCTTCAAACTATTAAAAAGACCTCAAAGTCACCCACTTGCATCTTGTAGTAATCGCGGCTCCTAGCTCCCAAAAACTACAATCATTTTTATCAAAACCAACAAAACTTGAGCCAAGCTTCTTCTTAGTTGGATTCGGCCAAGGAAAAGAAACAAGGAAGGATTCATTACCTTGAAAGAAACTCAAATACCTTTAAGGAACGAGGTTGGTGGTTCGGCCAAGAGAAGAAAAGGAGAGCTAGATCACAAGAGAAAACCAAGGTACATTAGCTTCTCATAAGAAGAATGCTCATTGGTCTAGGGTTTGTACTCACCTCTTGAAGATTTGGAAGAACAAGTAGAAGGTGAAGATGAGAAGATCGAAAAGAGGATGAGGGTGGTGAGTTGATGATGACTTCAGTGGTGGTGATGGTGGTTAGGACCGAAAATGTTGATGAATGTTCTTCATGTTCTTGGTTAGTTCATAGGAAATGTGAGGGTTTAATCCAAAAAGTGAAGAGCGAGAGAAAGAAAAGGTGTTTTTGTGAGCTAATTTCTGGAAATTATTTGAGTGAGAGGGAGAGAGAGCTCGGCCAAAGGAGAGAGAGATTGGAGGATCTCTTTTTTGTGTGAATTCATTTGTTTGAATGAGTGATTAGTTTGCAGGTGAATTAGGTTAAGTTAATGAAATAAAAAGAGGGGAGAGGGAGAGAGAGTGAGTTCGGTGGTGGGAGAGAAAAAGGGAGAGAGCTTATTGGTCTTGCATTGCTTGAAGCCATGCAACCAATGGTAATAAAAAGATGTGTAAGAAAAAGTAATACTATAATATTAGGGTAATTATGGATATTTGGTGTAGGCTACAACTAACAAAAATAATTACCAAGGGTGAAATTTTATTATTTTTGTGGCTGGATTTTCGGTGGGTAGGGAAGCTTGCTCAAATACGTAATTTATAAATTTTACGTTTCCTAAATTACGCGCGTTTTCGAAAAACCGGTAGAAACCGTGGCCTAAAGGTGCAACCGTGACACTAATGAGAAATCTCCGTCCCAACAATTCTAAAATAACTATTACATCATCTTATCAATTATATAGTCTCATTATACACACAAATATTCAAGTAGCTATACACGAAGTTATTCAAATAATAAGCGTTCGGCTAAAACCGTTGCCAACAAAGCGTGTCCGAAATAACGGGTTCTTACAATCGTGTAGCTGAGTTCCAACATTATGAGAGAGAAGCTTTTTGAAATTAAAAAAATAAATTGTAGAAAACACTTTGAGTATTTTTATAGCAGAATTTCTTAGTATTTATTTATGTAAATATAATATATTATAGAAAATAAAATATACCTATTTAAGTATTTACGTATACATTAATAGGTTCACAATTGATATGTTTAGTATTAATTTATGTGTACGTTAAACTATTGGATCCTTATTACTGTGTTTACGTTTTGTTATCATCAAAGAAACTACTGCCATCATCCCACACAATGTTCACAAATTTTTTCTATTACCACATGCACCTTTCTGGCTACTAAGGGGCCCATCTAATACATTAACTACACCCATATTCCATATAGCGTCTCAGAGCTCAAAGCTATATACAGAAGACGGACTTTTTTGTACAACACACAGATTATTCCTCCAAGAACAGTTAATCCACTACCCACGCGTTGAAACACGTGGCTAATCCTTTGCCTTTGCCTTGTCATGCATGGCCTTTGTGTAATTTCGACAACCTGATGGGAGATACTTTAATTCTCCGTTTCTTCGTATGACTAAATTTGCACCGCTCATGGGGAATCTTTTTGTCTGGTCCATCGTGAACCATAATTTTTTTCCATATAAGTCAAAGCCTTATTTTCATATATTCATGACTTAGTGTATATTATTGTTTTTGTGAATTATAAATTTTATTAAACTTTTTCAAAAAAATAAACTAGTTAAGTAGTTATATTTAATTAGATAATACTATATACATATATACATGTATCCATATATTTATTTAAAAAACAATTATTATTTTATTTGATATTATTCAAATTTTATATTCTCAAAATTTCTTAATTAGATTTTAATATTTTTTCTAAGTGCGTGAACTTATTAGGTGTAAAAATATATAAATAGATATATGAATGTATATACATTTAGATTTATTCTATATAATAATTTTATCATATATATTTAAATAAGGGTCGTGCTATGGTATAGATCATGTTTTGAAGATATTCCTTTTTTGATGTGATAGATGCATATATACCGTTAGCTTTGCAAGCTAGTGTTTGGGGAGTCACAAGCCTCGGCTAGGCTCACCTTACATGTTAGGAAACTTTTTTACTTCATCATTATTTTAAGTATTATTAATATTAGTATCAACATAATGATATTTGTAAACACAAAAAAAAAAAAATGATATTTGTCACACATATAAACACTGGTACACTATTATATTATTATTATTATTATAAAATATTTTTTCTTAAAATTTGTAAAAATACCTTTAAATTTATTTTATTTTAATTTTATTTCAAAAGATTTTTTTTACATCAAATACACTTCCAATAATTGATTTTTCACTAAATGAGTATTCAATTTAGCAATAATTTCACAAGAACAACCTTCAACAGCATAAACAAATCATGCAAAAATGTATGTTACTGGTTACTAATTTTCGAACATTATTATTAGATTGGTCTTAAAATTGTTAAAAATTTAGTAAACAGGAATAAATTTAATGCAAATAAAAAAAATTGAATAAAATTACTCTTTTCTAAACTTTTTGAAACTAACAAAAATTAAATTTACTATTTATCTCCATAGGATAATTAAATAGTGTGATTCAGATTTTTTTTAATAGTAAAATTTTTATTGAAAAAATGGACAAAAAAATACATGATTTTTCATCGAAAAATAAATGTATATTCCATTTATCTGAGGAGTCAAAGTTGTATACATGAAGTCATGAATAATGTATTCTATTAAACACATTTACTTCTCCATCAACTAATCTTAATTTTTGTTTAACATAAATTATGTGAATTTTTGTCTTTTTGAAGGATAAATATGTCTTTGTGTATATATTTGACCCATTAAATAAATGGTATGTATCTTATATTTTTTGTCTAAAAATTTATAAGGACTTTTGTCCATTTTAATTTTCCAATTTTCATTCCTAAATACGTAGAACAGCCAAACAATACTCACAGATTACAAATGGCCTAAAAGTTATATCCGATAATTAAAGAAAATAAATATCAATTTCAGTGAACCATTGTCTGGTAAGAGACGTAAGTTTGATACCATAAAATTTTAGGTGAATACTTAAATACAAATTATAACAGTGAAGAATATACAAAGACATATGATAGCAAAGCAATAGTTGAAAAAAATAAAAAATAAAAATAAAAACTCACAAAATATATTTTTTATTCTCACTCTTTATTCTCTTTACATGTTGAAAATGTATAAGACTAAACACCAAAATCTTAAAAGTGTAAAAATCGAAACTAATCCAAGTCTATTGTGTTTCTAAATGGGAGACACTTAAAGCTGCACCGTGATAGAACATTATATCTCCTTTGTCTAATAATGAGGAGGTTTTTGATGATAAATTTCATGCATAAAAGGATGCCCTCATCAATACCTTTTCATATATTTGCTAGTGAATGACCATGTTTTACATCTTTTGCTAGAAAGTGCTCATAAATGATTATATGTTAAATTAGCCTTTAAGATACATATAAATTGCTAAATCTTCTTCCCCTTGGTACAACGATATGTTTGCTAGTATATTTCAGATTTATAGGGGTTGAGAAAAGCATGAGAAAGGCTAAGAAGAACATTAGAAGCAAGAATGGTTTAGAGAAAGCATGCAAAAGCGTAGATTTCACAAAGTAGGAAGAATGCGAAGCGGAGAAACGGAGCTATAGTCATCGGATTGGAGCAAACTTGGACTCTTTAGAAACATGAACTCAATGTCTACAACTTTCATGTTGAAGACTTCTTCCGTTTCTAAGCGATTCTATGACGAATTCGCATTTGAAGATCAGTGCGCAGAGAATCTCCTAATGCTGTCAATCCTGACCTTCTATCACTAATTTGGTCATAACTTGAGCTATAGAGGTCCAAATGACTTGGTTCCAACGTTATTGGAAAGCTAACATCCAGAGCTTCGCAACGATGTATAATAGTACATATGAAAATCTGCAGTGACCGCGCGGCCGCGCGCCCCAAGTTGCGCGGCCGCGCCACCCTTGCTTAATGACGAAGTTTACATCGGAGGGCGCGAGCGCGCGATGGTCATGGCGCGGGCGCGCCATTGCGTGCTGTCCACTCCATTTGAAGGCTAAAAAGGGAATTTCAAACCAAGTTGATGCCTATAAATAGAGGGATGCTACCACAACTCATTACCACCATTTTTAAGACCCTTTTTGGGTGCTCATTTAGCCTAGAATAGTTTTAGAATAACTTAGGGAGTTTTTGGGAGAATCTCCATTTCTCTCATTTACTCTTAGTTTATTTCTTTTTGTTCATCATTTCCTAGGATCACCATCACCAACCAAACTTTTCTTTTACTACTTGTTTTGTGGATACTTGTTCTTTAATTAATGCAATTTCTAGTTTATGTCCATGCTCTTTTATGATTCTCTTGCTATTTCTTGTGGATTCTCTCTTTTAATCATCTTGCTAGTTTATTTTCCATATTTGCTATCATGTCTTTATTTTTTGCCTACCAAGTGTTTGATGTTTTGTTTACTTTAAATATAGAGTAGTGTTCTTGTGATATGGTCATGGGTTGATGTGTGGATGATCCTAGCCACTAAGCCCAAAAGAAAAGATGTGTTAATCCTTGGGTTGGTCCCGTTCTATAGACGCCAGGCTTTCGCCAGAGAGAGTGAGTCCTTAATGTGGTGAATATGGAGGATTTATCCATGTTCCAAAGACTTAGGACCGTTGCTCTAGAATATAAGAAGCCTGAGACTTATGGGACATTATTGATCTACGCACTCAACCGTTTGGTAGAGTGTGGCTTCGTGGGTAACATGGCAGTTAATCCTTGGGTTGGCATCGTCTGTAGACGCCAGGCTTTCGCCAGAGAGAGTGAGTCCTTAATGAGGTGAACATGGAGGATTTATCCATGTTCCAAAGACCTAGGACCGTTGCTCTGGAATATGAGAAGCCTGAGACTTATGGAAGGTGTTGATCTACCCACTCAACCGTTTGGTAGAGTGTGGCTTCGCGGGTTATATACTAAACATGTATACTTGGAATTAGTGGCGTTCATGGGGACACATGTGATATCCTGATCCATGGTCTAGCACCCTTTTTATCAGTTTTCTCTCTAATATCTCTTTTGTTGTCTTTTCTCACACACACACAATTGCAATCCCCATTTTCTTGACAACCAAAGTCGGCCCATGCGTTAACTCGTTGGGAGAACGACCCGAGTCCCGTACTTGGTATTTTTAACGTGGTTGCAAGCTCTTGTGACAGTCTTTGTTGACAAGAACGTTCTTAGCTTGCATTCATAACTTGTTTGGGTTACGACGATCTTCTCTCTCGTTCTCACAAACGCAAGGGAACCCCGAACTAATCTTGTTTGCGACGCCTAGGACACCTCTTATCAAATGGCGCCGTTGCCGGGGAGTTAAACATGTGCGCCCGATTTTGGTTGTTTGTAAATATGTTAATAGTGTAAATAGTCATTTAAAAAAAAATGTCCCTATCAGCAAAGTTCATGAAAAGCTTGAGTAAGCAAGTAATGGAGTTACACTACTCATGTAATCAAGGATACACTCCATGGAATCTCACACCATACCAACCCCATGATCTTGGATACAATGCATACCAATCCAATGGACTTGGTGATGCATATTATGGATATGAAGATCCTTCACCACCATACCCACCTTCTCAAGATGGAAGGGATAAACTCGTCGAAGCCTTGGCGCAAGAAAGAAATGAAATTAGGGAAGTGCAAAGGAAGATGGAAATCCAGCTGGATTTGTTGATAAAGTTAGCAACCCTTGTCATTGAACATCTTGACAACTCTTCAAACATATCTCAACCCTCAAACTCCGAAAACCTCCCCTCTCAACCATTGTCGAATCCATGGAGACACATTGGTACTTTGTTCCTATGTACTAACCAAGAAGGAAGGGAGGATGTGCTAAATGAAGAGGATGTTGAAAGTTTGCATGAGAGTCTAGAAGAGGTTGAAGAGGGAAATGAAGCGCAAGTGGCGGAAGATGTTGATCAAAAGGTGGAGGACAATTGCAAAGAGCCAAAGGGGATGGAGAATGTTCACTCCGCTTCATCCGAAGTAACCCCTTCCAAGCTACCATCCGAATTTCAATTTGAGTGGGTAAATCTCCCTACCTTGAATTTCATTGACCCACAACACTATGCCTTGTTAGAGACAGATGATCAACTTGGAGCTCTAGATGGGGTGTTGGACAAAAAGGAAACGGAGTCCTTGGAGTTGAATGCATCAAAGCCCATAGTGAACATCTTCACAAGCTTCACAACAATAGAGCCAAGGTCGGAGCATTTAGTTTGAAGAAGCATTTGGGACCTTGGCAACTCCAAGAAAAGCTTGTAGATTCACATAAAAAGGGGTGGAGAAACCATGTTTGGGATCCTGGAAAGAGCTACAAGAGCCACCACTTTTGGGGAGTCATTACTTGCATTAGAGCTTTTAGGGACTTGTTGAACATGAATTGGGATCCCCTAGAGCCTACAAAGTTCAAGCGTTGGTGGGCATTCAAGGATGAGTTCAAGCACAAGCCACCATGACAAGAGCTTCCCAACAATGTCAAACTTGAAGGACAATAAACAAAAGTGCTAGGTGGGAGACACCCCTCCGTGGTAACACCTTCCAATCTTCTCTCTTTTCATTGTGTTTTTGTTAGTTTGATTTTTGTTTAATTGTTAGATGATGTGTTAATTGGGTGAACATATCAATGATAGTTTTTGTGCATAGTTATCACCCACAAAAAAGATGAAAAATGGAGAAAAACAAGAAAAAGAGGAAAAATAGGGCATTGGCGCGGCCGCGCCCTCTTGGTGGCGCGGCCGCACGATCTGAAAATGCCATTTTCTTAGCTACTAGAGCTACCGCACCGCCGCGCCCCTCCTATGGTGCGCCCGCATGCCTCGCGCACCTGCGCGATGGCCTTGGAGCGCCCGAGCGGTGAGCTTGGCCACATTCGACCGAAGCTACCAAGCTTCATGGCGCGCCCGCACGGTCCGCGCGATGGCCTTGTTGCGTCCGCGCCCTCGCCCTAGTTGCTCTCAGACGAAGGTCTAAAACTAGCGTGCACCCGCGCATCTCAGATGGCGCGTCCGCGCGATGCGCCCTGCACCTTTAAAACGCGGGGAACCCTTCTTTTCCCCATTCTCTTCTCAATTCTCTTCTTCTCTCTCAAAACACCAATTCACATTCACTCTCCAATTCCATTGGATTGAGTGAACATCGCTCACTACTCATTGACTAGTGAGTTCTTCCTCCCCCATTCTTGTAGTTAGTTAGTTTAGTTTCTTATGATTAGAAATTGTTAGAATCTTAGGATTAGATGACCCTTGCTGTGATAATTGTTGATCTTTGTTGATTAATTGATGATTGATGTGCTCATTTGCATGAGATTGGGATTAGAACACTTGGTTATTCATTAGAACCATGTTTTCCGAAAATTGCACGACAAGTGTTTGATAAAAATCCTCAATAGAATTTTAATTTCGTTTTTGATCCAATCTTTGCCTAAGTTGATTTGTTTCACTATGGCTATGTTTTTGCACTTAAGTGGGATCGAAACCAAGTTAATTTAACCATTGAGAGCTTGACATATTGTTAGTATGCATGAGGTTGTTATGATTTGTGTTTGAGCTTAGTGATATTCACTCAACAATGTGTTAAGTGGTGCTTGATTTTATTGCTCAATATTCATTGATATGCATGCTTGATCACCATGTATGATATGTTATTGTTAATTCCATTGCACCATGATTGGTCAATCCTATAATCTCATACCTTGTTTGGTTCATTCTATCTTTCAGATGGTAATGACAATTGAGCTAATAGTGATGATGAGCACACCAAGGATTGGATCTCTTCTCGGTTTTACACTTGTGCACAAAGAACCATGCCATCTTCAAGTGTGGGGTGTGCTAATGCCAAGGACAACAATTCGGGTCTATTCTAAATTCTGTTAAACAATTTCTCTGCTTTCTTAGTTAGTTGTTAGATAGTTGTTAGTTAACTGTTAGTTGATAGTTGGTGGTTGAATTTTCTATGGATGATGATTATCTTCAAACAGGTTTTCTGATTTTTGTGCCCACTTTTTGGGACCACCATCATCATATCTTTTGAAAAATTTCTTTGAAGCTTGTTCTTTGCATGCACATAATGAAATGCTCCTAATCATAGAAAAGAGTTCAAGAACACACAACTTTGAGAGTTTTGAGCTTAAAAGAGGTGGTCCCACATTTAAAAGACCACCAAATTTCCTTCTTGTGTGTTTACTCCTTTTCTATGATTGTAATTTGCGAATTAATTGATTTTATATGTCCATCATTGTATGTATATTATGTATCCGTATGATTGAGGCCTTTGTTTCTAATTAGCTCACTTACCAAATGGCCTAACCCTTGAACATCACCCTTGTGAACCCACTTTGAGCCTTTTAAATCCCTTTCTTGTTCTAATTAGCTCAATACAAGCCGACAAGTGAAAAACCATGACTGTCCCTTTGGATCTTTGGTTGATTGAGGATTTAGTGGTGAGTCATTTTATTAGAGAGGAAAAAGAAAGAGGAGTCAAGGCAAATGAACATATTGAGAGAGGGTGATATGCAAAAATGGGTTTTTGGGAAAAATAGAAAAATTTTGAGGCATTTGGGGAGTGCATGTGTGCATCAAAACAAATTCCATATGCATATGCATTTGCACAAGCTCACAAATGAAAACGAGTGGCAAGAAAAGAAAAAAAGAATTGAAAAGAAAAGAAAACAAAAGAAACATAGAAAAATCGAAAAGAAAGAAAAATATTCTTGTCACCCCAAAGTAGCAAAAAGAAGGCTACTCAATAAACAAGTGCATATGTCCTAACCATATATTTAGAAAATGCATTCATGTACTCCTGAAAAATAATGAGAAAGTGAGTCATAGATAATGATGAGTCAAGTGGAGAACAAAAGAGAGCTAGGTGTCCTCCGTTAAGCAAAGATCCACACTTTGAGTTCACTTAGCCAAATATAAATCCTACCTTCACCTTGGCCACGTTACAACCTTGGAAGGCCCTCATGATGATACATATATACATGCATATGATGTTGATTGTTAAATGAAGATTAATTCACGAAAAGCAAGAATAGGAAGGAGCCGAGAGTCTTTAACCCTATACACATGAGCGAATAGAGTGCATACACGACCGGTAAGGGTTCTAGGCTCAATTCTATGATTTAGGACATTTCTTGTGGTGCAAAACAAACTTAATCTTCATGAACTTAACTGCTTTTTGGGGGTAGCATATGCTGAAATTCTTTTGCCCATGCTCTTTGCACATGATTAGATAACCCTTGTAACTTCATCCATAGCACATAATTCTTGTGTAGCTCCTATTGTAGTGCTTCATATGTTTTGAAAGATTTATGAGATTCCCTTTTCTCCCGCTTTTGGTTTCATTCACTAAAGCATGAGGACATGCTCGATTTTAAGTGTGGGGTATTTGATGAGGAGGTTTTTGATGATAAATTTCATGTTTAAAAGGATGCCCTCATCAATACTTTTTCATATATTTGCTAGTGAATGACTATGTTTTACATCTTTTGCTAGAAAGTGCTCATAAATGATTATATGTTAAATTAGCCTTTAAGATGCATATAAATTGCTAAATCTTCTTCCCCTTGGTGCAATGATATGTTTGCTAGTATATTTCAGATTTATAGGGGTTGAGAAAAGCATGAGAAAGGCTAAGAAGAATATTGGAAGCAAGAATGGTTTAGAGAAAGCATGCAAAAGCGTAGATTTCACAAAGAAGGAAGAATGCGAAGCGGAGAAACGGAGCTATAGTCATCGGATTGGAGCAAACTTGGACTCTTTGGAAACATGAACTCAATGTCTACAACTTTCATGTTGAAGACTTCTTCCGTTTCTAAGCGATTCTATGACGAATTCGCATCCGAAGATCAGTGCGCAGAGAATCTCCTAATGCTGTCAATCCTGACCTTCTGTCACTAATTTGGTCATAACTTGAGCTACAGAGGTCCAAATGACTTGGTTCTAACGCCATTGGAAAGCTAACATCCAGAGCTTCTCAACGATGGATAATAGTCCATATGAAAATCTGCAGTGACCGCGCGGCCGCGCGCCCCAAGTGGCGCGGCCACGCCACCCTTGCTTAGTGACGAAGTTTACGTCGGAGGGCGCGGGCGCGTGATGGTCATGGCGCGGGCGCGCGATGGTCATGGCGCGGGCGCGCCATTGTGTGCTGTCCACTCCATTTGAAGGCTAAAAAGGGAATTTCAAGCCAAGTTGATGCCTATAAATAGAGGGATGCTACCACAACTCATTACCACCATTTTTAAGGCCCTTTTTGGGTGCTCATTTAGCCTAGAATAGTTTTAGAATAGCTTAGGGAGTTTTTGGGAGAATCTCCATTTCTCTCATTTACTCTTAGTTTATTTGTTTTTGTTCATCATCTCCTAGGATCACCATCACCAACCAAACTTTTCTTTTACTACTTGTTTTGTGGATACTTGTTCTTTAATTAATGCAATTTCTAGTTTATGTTCATGCTCTTTTATGATTCTCTTGCTA